>CAKNYM010053228.1:63028-96164 GCA_932195095.1 Andricus curvator
CTAAACCTCATTATCTTTGTCTTTTCTACATTTAAATTCAATTTTTTTCCATCTAAATATTTCTCCAATCCTATAATTAAGCCTGTCATCCCTTCTTCATCCTCTGCCATCAACAC
Organism: Andricus curvator; assembly: GCA_932195095.1. NCBI lineage: Eukaryota > Metazoa > Arthropoda > Insecta > Hymenoptera > Cynipidae > Andricus > Andricus curvator. The sequence continues at coordinate 63,145 of CAKNYM010053228.1, forward strand.
TATATCGTCCGTGTATGCCAGTGTATATATCTTTTCTTCTCCCATCCTAACTCCTCCCCATCCCTTTCTCTTCATTTCTTCTTCTAGGTCTGAGATTAATATATTGAATAAAAGTGGACTCAGAGGACATCCTTGCCTTACTCCTCTAACTAACCAGATACTTTCTCCTACTTGCTCTCCTACCTTTACCCTGCTTTTTGTCTCTCTGAAGATTTCCGATACTCTCTTTATTAAGCCCTCTCGTATGCCCCGTTTCACCATAACTTTTTCTAGCTCGAATCTGTCCAATGAGTCGAATGCCGCCTTTAAGTCCACGAATATTGCTATCATTGTCCCTTTTTCCCTTTTAATCCTTTTATTTATCAGATAATTCAGAACATATATGTTGTCCATAACCCCCATTCCTTTTCTAAACCCTGTCTGATTCGGTGGCTGTATCTTTTTTTCCTCAACTTCTTTCTTCAATCTCTCCGACAAAACAGTTACATATACTTTATACAATGTTGGCATTAGCGTTACACCCCTATAATCTTTAACCTCCTCCCCTTTGCCTTTCTTCACTATGTGTACCACTACTCCTTCTTTTCATAACTTCCATCTTTCATTATTCCTAACACCTTACCTACTTCTTCCCTTGTTATGTCCTCTTCCTCATCTCTTTCTCTACCATGTTTCGCTCCTTTCCTAACTTTTCTCTCTACCCCTCCTAGCAAATCCATAAAATATTTTTTCCATTCCACCATTTCAATATCCTGATTTACTCTTTTTCTTATTTTTCTCTCTTTATTTACTACCTTCCAAACCTCTTCTTCCGTCCTAGCCTTCTCCGCCTCTGCCTCAAACCTTTTATTCTCCTCTTCTTTCTTTTGATGACACAACTCAGTATACTCCATCTTTTGTCTCCTATATTCTTCTCCACTACTTTTTTCTTTTCTCCATTTTCTTAGTTCCTTTCTGACCTCCTTCTTTTTCTCTTTACATTCCTCATCCCACCCACTTATATTTCCCCCTTTATTTATTTCTTTTTTGCTTGTGCACTCTAATCCTCTTTTTATTTCTCCTATCATTATTTCCATCTCCTTGTCCACATTTCCCTCTCCCATTTTGATGTTTCTAACCTTTTCTTTAAACTGTTCTTTTCCTTCCCTTGACCAATCCCCTTTTCCTGCTCTTTTTACCTTTGCTTCCTTTTTATCCATATTGTTATTACTTTTTTCTCCCTCTAATGTCACTATTATGGGAAAGTGATTCGAATCTATATAATCCCCTACCTCTAGTTTCTTTACCATCTCTTTTACCTCATCATCTACTATCACATAATCAATTACCGTTCCCCTTTCACCTCCCGAGCGTGTATATTCCCCTTCCTCATCTCCCTCTATATTTCCGTTTAAGATAAACCATCCCAACTCCTCCAAGCTCTTTAACAATTTCTTTCCCTCCCCATTTAGTATCTTGTCTTTGGATTTTCTTCCTCTCTCTCCTCCCCATTCCCTTCCTCCTCTATCTCCTGTTCTGGCATTGAAATCTCCCCCTATTATAAGCCTAATCTCTTCTTTATTTTCTTCAAACATTTCTTTCATCTCCTCTAATTTCTCCTGCATGTCACCGTTCACATAAACCCCCACTATCTTCCACTTCTCTCCTCCCATCTTTACCTCTTCTACTATTAAGCAATTTAAAAAATTGTGAAAATGTATTGATTTTCTGGATATTTTTCTATTAATAGCTAAACTTGAACGTTATACTATAATTATGGGTATTATTTGTCAACAATATTACGTAGCTATATCGATTTACCTCCCCCCTCCCCCGAGAAAAGCTTTTACGTAATTTATGGATGGCCTCTTAACGAACTCGTTCTTTTTTTTCGGCTTCAGAATTCAGAGTGGCTCAAAACGTGCAAATTCTTTGAAAAACTGAGATGTGTAGTTTCGGATGAATGTAATATTTCCTCTTTGATAAATCATGAGAATGTAACAAAATTAAGTTTTGAAGGTCTGGTTATTCCAGGGACCAGGAGTAATATAAAACGATTTGCTCATTTAAGGTTTAAGACCCAGAAGCATTTAGCTGAACCGACCAAAAGCAAAGCAGGGCATTGCTCTCTTATCTGTTCAAGTGAAATCAAGTTTTATTGCATAGCAATACCTAACACATGGGTCATTAAGTCCCGGGACTGACACACAGATGGTGAACCAACCTTCAAAAGATACGTGTAAAAATTGTATGAGGTTCGGTTCAGTCGTTGTCGAGATATTGAAGGTTAAGTGACGATACATTTGTTTTTGTTTAAACAATGGATAAAAACGACTTTCGTGTGTTAATCACTGTTTTTAATGGGAAAAATTCCGTTCAAGCCCAGCAATGGCTTGAAAAGTTTTACCGGGAAAAGTGCCCATTGAAAATAACCATTTGCCAATGGTATGCAGATTTTAAACGCGGTCGAACAACCACCGAAGACGCGGAGAGCCCAGGTCGTCCAATTGAAGTGGCAACGTAAACGCGGCACACACTTGGAAAACAATTTTTTCATACGCAATTTTCAAGCACAATTTTAAACACGGTGCCTTTTTATATTTCTAGGATGTCAGCTATCTCTTGCAACTTCACTTTATGATCGGACAAAATAATTTTCCGAATTTTTTGGATGTTTTCGGGCGTTGCCACCTCAATTGGACGACCTGGGCGCTCCGCGTCTTCGGTGATTGTTCGACCGCGTTTAAAATCTGCATACCATCGGCAAATGGTTGTTTTCGATGGGCACTTTTCCCGGTAAAAGTTTTCAAGCCATTGCTGAACTTGGACAGTATTTTTCCCCATTGAAAAACAGTGTTTGATTAACACACGAAACTCATTTTCATCCATTGTTTAAAAAAAAAAAAAAAAAATTTAGCGTCACTTAACCTTCCATATCTCGACAGCGACTGAACCGAATCTCATGAAATTTTTACACGTATCTTTTGAAGGTAGGTATTACCGAAAAAAAAGTGGCATGACATTGGCGGCGCTATCTATGTGTCAGTCCCGGGACTTAATGACCCATTTGTTATACTGAGTGGACAGTATCTGCTTTTCAAGTGTTCATATATTAATGGATAATCGAAAACTGGTTTGTATTTTCAAGAATTTTCAAGATAAACTAAATAGCTCATATGGTAAGTACCACATACCCATAAAGCAAAAAATGCCCCGACTTTCGAAAAAAATACCCAAGTTATTCGTCTTCACGGGCCACTTTTTGATCTCTTCCACGCAAAGAAAGATTTGGTTGCGGCAACCAGAAATCGGGTTCTCCCATACCAACCGAACTGTTGGGTTGCCTATGGAGTGACCCAACTCACGGGTTGCTGTGACAGAACTGGTTCGGTTGTACCAAGTTTGGTCGCTGTAACCGAACAGTTTGGTTACAGTAATCAAACTGCTCGCTTGATATCAGTACTCAGAACCGAACTGTTCAGTCACAGTAACTTAAAAGTCCGATTACAGTAATAGCGCCGTTGGTTTACAGCAAACTAACTGTTTGCTTACATCCATTGATCCCACTTTCCTCCCCCTTGCCACCAGTCCTGTAGGATTGGGTGCTGGGTTGCAAAATTACACACATATTTGCAGAATACGCTTGAAACTGCCGAATTTTGAAAATTTCAACTTTGTTATTTGTCAGTTTTCTGTGTTTCGAAAAATATAAAAGATTAAAAAAATATGTTTGTCAGTTGAGAGTAAAACTCTGGCGGGAAGCAAGGCGTTGAAACATATACAATCCCAACTTCACTGACTCCTGTGCGAGAGCCTAAAGCATTATTTATTCCTAAATCATCAATGCCAAGGAATGAAGGTAATAACTGAATAATATATCAGTAGGCCCGATCGGGCCTCGCCGCCAAATAAGGCGATCCGGTCGGGAGTACTTATATGAAAATATCGCGTTCCCTATAGCTTATACGCAGAGAAAACTATTACAAATTATGACTCTTCATCTTTACACTATAATTTCTAATAGTGTACTAAACACAATAATTTTTCGCAAACGGGTGATGAAAGATAAATAATTGAGGATTCCGTTGATATGAATATATTAATGACTTATGTAGCTTATGTGGTTGTATTGTTATTATGAAAGTTCTTGTTTCGTGCGAGTTGCCGAAATAACTTCGCCAGTTCAAGATTCGTCTTTTCCTTCACACCAAGGTTTAGAAAAAGCTGTGGTGACTTCTCTGTGCCTTACTCGTGGGGCATTTTAGGTAGGGGGGCGGAGATACGATATGTTACGGGCAACCAAGGTTCTTCATAACTTTGATCCCGTTCATTCTGTTGGGTGTGTCGCCCTCAAAGATGTTTGGTTGTGTTCTCATGTGGACGCTTCTATCTTGCTTTATTGATTACGCTTTACGCGAAGCCTTCAATACAGTAACTGTAGTGTTTTCTCTATCTTCTATTCGTTTGCTCTAAGTTGAGTTCACCTCATTCATGCCATAATAATTGTATTTTTTAATTATTTTTTAATTATTGGTTAAAATGCAATGTATATTATTTTACATGTAATTTCAATGGAAACTATAAGTGAACTGATACTCAATTAAATATTTTTTTTACATATTAATAATAGTTCAAATTCATCCCATATTAGATAATAATGATTATTTTTATGAATAATAGAATCCAAATAATAGTAACCTAAAGCTTCATTCAGTAAGACTCTAGAGAATCATTTAACATTGTGTAATTGAGAATAATTTTTTAAATGTGTTTATGTTTTCAAGTATTACGATTATTCAATTTATATTTTCACTTTAAAGGTCTCCCTTACTTGGAATGTAATATAATATGTCATCTTTAATCAAAACGTGAAACAAAAATAATAAATAGTTTCAAGCAACCTATTTGAATTACATTTGAAAGTATGATTGAGGCTCCGGATTCTATAACCGCTTATAGAATTTGTCGCCTGAGAGTGGGGAGGCCTCTGACCGCTTGTGTTCAAACGACGTCTAGGGGCTTCCCCACTCTCAGACGAAAAATTCTATAGGCGTTTATAGAATCCGGCGCCTCAATTTTTAACCCCATCACAGTCAGCCGAAAAAGAACGTACCGTGCCAAAAATGTTTTCGAAACAAAAAACACTTTAGAATCACGTGATTTTAGGAGGTTTAATGTTTTTGGGCTCGCTGAATCCAAATCTGAAGTTTGATTTTCAAAATTCAAAATGGCGGATCCAATATGGCGGACATAAAATAGTCAAAATATTCGGATCGGGATAAAATTGATGGTAGTTAGGTTTTTGTGGTCACTGAATTCAAATCTGATGTTATATTTTCAAAATTCAAAATGGCTGATCCAATATGGCCGACATGAAATATTAAAAATGTTTGGATCTGGATAAAATTAGTGTTACATAGGTTTCTGGGGTCGCTGATTTCTAATCTGCTTTTGGAGTTTTTAAATACACAATGGCGGATCTAATATGGCGGACATGAATTATTAAACATGTTGAGACATTGACAAAATTGGTGATACTTAGGTTTTTGGGGTCGATACATCAAAATCTGGTGCTGGATTTTCAAAATTCAGAATTGCGGATCCAATATGGCGGGCATGAATTATTATCAAAAATTTCCGGATATTAATCAAATTGGTGATACGTAGGTTTTTGGGATCGCTAATTCGAAATTATGAAATCATGAAATTGAGTATGTTTACAAAAAATATTTTAAAAATCCCCAAAAAATACAAACTTAAATTTAAAAAAAAAGGAGTCAATAACTGCCACGTCCTCGTTTCGTGACCCTGGGATCGGCTGAGAGAGACAATTTATAAGAACTGTTCACTCTGTAACATACCCTAATACTACTATTTTTATAATTTGTTTACGTAAATTTTGTTATGCGCCATATTCGATCCACTTTTTAGAATTTTGAAAATTCAATACCTGATTTCAATTACGCGACCCCAAAAACATAACTATCACCAATCTTGTTAAGGTCCGAACATTTTTAATGATTCACGTCTGCTATATTGGATGCGCGATTCAAAATTTTGAAAATCCAACACCAGATTTCGATAAAGCGACCCCAAAATCCTAAGTTTCACCCATTTTATCAAGATCCGAACATTTTTAATAATTCACGTACGTCATATTGAATCCACCATTCTGAATTTTGAAAATTTAACATCAGATTTGAAATCAGCGACCCCAAAAACCTACGTATCACAAATTTCATCAAACCAATTTTATCACGTTCCAAACTTTTTAAATAATTTATGTCTGCCATATTGGATCCGCCATTTTGAATTTTGAAAATCCATCATCAGATTTGAACTTAGCGACACCAAAAACTTAATTATCCTGACCTCCTGAGTCAGAAAAAACGATTTTTACCAAGGTGTCTGTCTATCTGTAGTCTGTCTGTCTGTAGGCACGATAACTTTCGAAAAAATGATCAGATTTGATAAAGCTTTGGCACACTTTTTTATGGCCTACAAAGAAAGAACGAGTTCGTTAACCAGCTATTTTGGATGAAAATTCAAAAAGTGAGCACATTTTGAAAACTTTTGTGACCACTTTTTTTGAAGAATTGAAAATTCTATGTACGATTATTAGTAATACGCAAAATGAAGAACAAAATATAACGATATGGAAAAAAGTCAGAAGGAGAAAAACGTTTGCTTTTTGAACACCTTATAATATTTTCATAACAACGTTTTGAATTTTTCGAAAAATAATAAATCCAAATTTTGATCGCACAAAAAAATAATGAAAAATTAAAAATTCCATTTTTCTGTCAAACTATGCAAGATACGAGAAAAGATCATTCTACCAAAATTGTGCACCTAAAAAAGATCTACAAATTTGTTATCATTCACTTTTTGATAGGATGCGTTGTTTTTGTTTTATTCGTAAAAAACAGCATTGAAAATAGAAAAATCAAATTTTTAGACGAATAAAACGAGCTACGAAAAAAATGACAAAAACAAAATTTGTTCATCCAAGGAAGAGGTACAAATTTGTTGTGAATCATGTTTCGATAGGATGCGTAGTTTTTGTTTTATTCGTGAAAATAACATTGACAGTAAAAAAAATCAAATTTTTGAAAAAACAATGCAAGGTACGAAAACAGATAAATGAACAAAAATTGTGCATTCAAAGAAGATTTACAAACCTGTAATCAATTTTTGTTGTAAGAATATATTCAAAATGAAAAAAATTAACTTTTTTGAAAAACGGCACAACCTAAAATAAAATGTTAACTAATAAAATTTGTCGTCTAAATTAAATCATTACTATTCATTTGAAATCAAATATAAATTTAGTAATTTGTATATGAAGAACATATAACACGAAGCACAAAGTGCGCGATCAGTGTATTTCGGAGCGTGAAGCGCCACGACCAAATCGCGCGCCGTAAGTGCGCCCAAACTTTTTTGTTTCTATCAAACGGTGCACAGAACCGAGCGTGGAACGTAAGGTTCAAATGATTTTCAAATCAAATATCGAGCGCGAAGCGCGAGTGTCTGGATGAGAATGTGTTCCTTAAGGTCGATAGAACCTTTAGTAAATAAAGTTCCTTTTCAGTCTAAAATAAAAACAAATTTAACAATCACTTAATATGTAGAGGTTTTGATAATTTTATAATATTTGCAAACAAACTTTTTCTTTTCATCGAAGTCCAACACGAAGTTTAAAAATCTAGAGGAGCCGAGCGTAAGGCGCGATGTAAATACGCCCGAGCGCGTAGCGCGAGGTGAATACATAATCGAGCGCGAAGCGCGAGATAAATATATGATCGAGCGCGAAGCGCGAGATCCAACAGTCGCGCGCCCTAGGCGCGCTCAAACTTGCGAGCGAAGCGAGCCGCGCGCGAAGCGTGCGATGAGAATGTGCCTGCAAAGCGGGCAGATTTTTTTAATTGCTTTTGACAATCGAAAGTTCGTAAGACGTTCTTTATGAAATGATTTTGTAAAGCGTCGATTTTATATCGATTTTATATTTACATTCACCAAAGTTCGGCTTTTGTACATTTGTTGCACGTAATATCATGCAATAAATTTTCTTTTAATGTTCAACTTATTCTTTCTTTTGTCCGACAATAGATTTCACTTCAAGATCAAAGGAAATCATTTCACACTTAAAGGATAGCATTTGAAACGACAATCCTTTCACTGTGAAAGTATTTCCTCTCATGCCAAATTTGAATGGAAAATCCTTTAATGGTGAATGGAATCGTTTGACACTCAATAGTCTGTTTTTAGAGTGTAGGAATAGTTACTACCACTAAAAATTGCGAAGACTGCAAATGTTCGTTTAAGAAACAATCGTGTAACTTTGTTGAAGGAATTTCATCTCTAGGAGAATAAGGTAGCAAGTAAATACAATGTTGATGTCATCTACTAAATCTTAGAGATTTAAATCCTTTAAGCGATCAGTTAAAAAAATAAAGGATTGACTTTAAATTCAAAGTAAATCATACCTTTTTTATCACAAATAATCATTTTAAATCATTCTTAATATATTTATGCGTTTTACAATTACTTTTTGTTGTAAAAAATTCAATTGCACATTTAATCATTTTAAATAAGCAAGCTAATGGTAACCAATCTGTTTGCCGATGTGACGCATGCAATGTCTACTACACTCATGCCAATGCGAATTTGTTACTGCGCGCGCCTCTGTAAATTCACGCAGGCAGTCAAGAAACTGACTCGTATTCTAGTTCTTCGTTTCTGAATCATGCACTTATTCAATTAAATTGTTTAAAAATATGAAGAATTTTTCTTATATACAGTCAATTTCATGACTGTATCGAATTTTTATGTAAACTGTTTGATAAAAATTCTTGAATACTTCCATGACTTTTTCTAACTTTTCCATGAAAATTTATGACCCTTTCATAGAAACTTTATGAGACTTTATAAAAATGATGGTCCGTCCAAAACTCCAGCACTAATCTAAGAAATTTTCCAACACATTTTTTTACCGTACTAGACTTTTAAACGTGAAAACGTTATTTAAAATTTGTATCACGACAAAGGCGTCATACTTATTGGCATCACACGTCGACACTTAGGGATGATTGTGTGTTCTCAACGTGACGTTCGCCAATTTAGAAACAAAAGTGTAACGAGATGTGTGATATACATTAAATTTATGATTTTCGGATTTTTGTCCAGTGTTTAAAGGGTTACAATAGAGCGCAGTCACGTCGTATCTTTATAGCTTCTCGCCCTAATCCGTGTCAATTCTTTCTGCTTAGCTGAGATCTAATGAATGTTGGACGTAATCGCAGTTTTGTCTGCCCGGCAAAAAATAAAATCTTATACTGCACTGTACTCCGTCACGGCGCGGCGCGGCGGTTAAGTATATGCGCGACAAAATTACTACTGTGTAATCCAGTGGTATACTAGTAGTGTACTATAGGTACGCCTGTAGGAAACCAGTAGTATACAAGCGTACTTCTGTAGTACTCGGCAGTAGTTATCCTGTATTCACCCCTGTAGCATAGTTTCATAAGGAAACACAATCAATAAAAAGTAAGAATTATATTCTTACAACTACCTGTTTAATTAATAATCTTATTATAAAAAATAATAACTAAATAAATTATTTTCATATTCTGAGACTTGAAAAGCACTTATAATTGTTATTTTGACTAGCAATATGTTATAAATGGTGTATATAAAAATATTGTCTTTAAATAAAAAAAAAATTATACCCATAAGATCAGAGCACACTTCTTCGATCTCGCATGTAATTATTTTTACACTTACTCCAATTAAATTAATACAAAATGATTTATTTTTATATGAAATGTGTACTCTTTTTTTTTATAAAATTCAAAATCTAATAATTCCAGCTTTTTGATTTTTATCAATTTATTCCAAAAAATGCAAATTGTAAGTCAAATTTAAAATCAAAGTGTTTATAAGTGAATTGTGATGTTTTTTATTTCCACACACATAGGTTTTAATTTCAATTAAAAACATTTATGACACGTAATTGGAGGTTGAAATATGTGAAAGTGGTTAGATTTTGCGCATTTGAGTAAATATGAAAACAATGAAAACTAGGGGAAATATTTTTAAGTGTTACCATTGAGAAAAATATGTAATTACTTCAACTGCATGCAATTAGAAATCTACAATTTAACATTTCCAAGTAAACTAAACATCCCAGTTTTTTGCAGGGAACTTATTGTCACATGGGAGATCACATATTTATTGATCGAAGTTTTAGTTATCTCGTTTGTTCTATGCTATTTCAGGTTAATCACGTTATGGAATTGACTTACTCGACATAGAGGGTAGGTGTGTAGGATTTTCACAACGTCGTCCTTTTTTATTTCAGTCATTGTGATTGATCAAATATTTACAAGCTTTCTAGTTCCGTGTCCTGTGATTGCGCGGTGACTTGTATATGGTTAAGTTTTGTTAGGCGCTCATGCACCCCATTCACTCCCTTGTGGATTGTGACAGTGAGTCTGAGTCATAAGAGAATCAGGGGCGTAAACTGCAATAAAGATGCGCACTCGAATATATCTCCGTTCCCTTACCGGTACAAAATGACTAGAAAATCTCTAAAGAATCTCAGGTTCAGTCACTTTCTAACATTTCTATCTATAGTTAAGGCTCTTTTACACCTTCCGTCAACCAGTCGTCGACCGACCAACATATCGGAATATCTATTCACACCTTCGGAAAATTCAGTTGAATCTAGTAATATTTTAGTTATCTTCTGAAACTCACTGAAAGATTACTCAAATATTACTAGATTTCACTGAATTTGGCGGAGGTGTGAATGGATATTTCGATATGTTGGTTGGTCGACGACCGATTGACGGAAGGTGTAAAAGAGCCTCTACTCATAAAGTAGTTTTTAAGGAACCAGGTGTGGTTTTATGATGCCTACAAATCCTATTTCATCCAAATACTCGCCGGCAGATGACTCTTTTGTTTGTAACCAGGTACAGAGGGTCCAGAGACAGTGTGGCAACCTAACCGCATGTCGCCATTTTGCGAAAGGATGCCACCATTTTACGTCTAGGTTTTCTATAGTGTAGTATATCTATATATACAAAAATATCTATGACAAAACTGAGCCAATCAGCAAAAATGACACTAGGTTGCCACACTGTCTCTGGACCCTCTGTATAACCAGGCAAATATTACAAATTTTTAAAAAATATATATTTTACAATTAACGATTTGAAAATAGGACATTTAGAATCTACAAATTTGTGCAATTCGAGGCATATGTAATTTATTTTAAAATGTTCGAAATTTCAATAAGTTTAATATATGGAACAATTTATTTTCGAATTTATTGCTCGTAAAGTTTTCGACTTTTTTAGACAATTCACATATGCCTGGAATCGCAAATCACAAAATAATTTTTTTTTCCTGATTCGGACGTGCTTACGGACATAGCCCTGCTGAAAATTTCGGATTCCGAAATCGGTCCGAATTTATCCGATATTAATCCGATTCACGATTTTTTTCCGAAATATGTCCGATCTATTCTGAAAACTGTACGAAAACAGTCAGGAATTTGTCTGATTGAGTCCGGAATCTGTCCGGATCATAAATTTCGACTTCGGAAAGATTCCTACTTGATCCGAAATTAGTTCGGAACTCAGTACCTGAAACTATTTTTGTTAAAATAAAACCGGAAAATCGTCCACTTAAATCCGAAATCCGTCCGGTCAAAAACATCGATTCCGGAAATATTCCGAGTCTGTCCGAAATTAATCCGCAGGTTTAAGTTGTCATTCGCAACCCTGGCGGGACGGCAGAACGCAAGCGTTACGCTACAGCGTAACCATAAAGTAACCCTAAAGTAATCTTAAAGTAATCTCGAATTATAATGAATAAAAGAAACAAAATAAATATCTAAATTGTTACAATTATAATTGTACGTTAAAATGTACGTTAGAAGGTAATGCCGTAATTGCAATAAGTTTATTTTTTAGCGTTAGAAATTAAAACAGTGTCTGTCATTGAAGTCGCCTCTAGCAGACCTTCAATAACAACCACTATGTTTTTTTTTAAATTTCTAACGCTAAAAGATAAACTTATTGCAATTACGGCATTACCTTCTAACGTAAATTTTAACGCATAATTATAATTGCAACAATTTAGATATTTATTTTGTTTCTTTTACTCATTTTAATTCGAGATTACACAATAACTCCAATATAAGGCCAGTTTCGGGGGTTGCCTCGCAGTGGCCGTGGCACTAAATTGGTCGTTTGAAACGTAAGCAGTCAGCGCCGCGCCGTATGAACCACATCTGTTGGATTTTTCTCTCGCTTTTGTCGCTCCCGCTTACTGCTCCCCCGTACTGCCCGCTTTTATCGCTCGCTACTGGTGGCGAAGCATTGTTGACACTGCTTGTGGGCTGAGAAACTGCGTGGGCCAGCAGTTCTAGGAAGAACTAAATCAGTCGGCCTTATATTGGAGTTCTTGTGTACTTTAAGATTGCTTTAGGGTTACTTTATGGTTACGCTGTAGCGTAATGCTAGCGTTCAGCCGGTCCGCACGGGTAAATTGAAATTAAAGTGAAAAAGGAAAATCGTACGATTATATCCGAAATCTGTCCGGTCTACAACATCAACTCCGGAAATAGTCCGATTCTATCCGAAATTGAGGCACCGCCTTGCAGAACTGCCTCTGCGCTCGGCCCGTCTCGGCCCATTAGAGCGGGGATGACGCACTCAACGCGTCGATCGAGGAAAAATCAATTTACAACGAAATAATCAACTTGTCGTTTTTCTGTTAATAATTGACGAATCGTTTTGATTTTTACGTAGAAACATTCCCTATACTTGTGCGCTTCTCACAGACACAGTTGTTTAGTGAAATTATTCATTTGACTTATTAATAAAAATGAATAAACTAAACTCTAGAAAATTTCAATCTTAATTAAAAAATTGGCCAAAATGAGTTTATTCTTTATTTGCACATTTCTGAATTTTTAATTCGAAAATAATTGTTTTGCTAATTCCAGAGGAATTTTATGATGTTTTTTGAAATCCTAGAATACCAAAGAATAAAAATAAATTTTCAGTAACAAATGAGATTTTGGGTAACATTTTTGTCCAAGAGAGGATTTCTTGAAAATGTTTTTTAAAATCCTATTAATAATATCACGCTTAAAATTAAAATATGTATGGCATTATTCAAAATACACCTTTCGCTGAAATACCACAGAAGAAAAATAATTCTTTAGTAACAATTGAGCCGCTGGATAGTGTAAGGGCATATAAAATTCACATAACCGTTCCGGTTGACCCCTGTTGTTTTTAAAATCGATTTTGAAAAACTCCTTGGAAATTCTCTTCTGATATCTGCCGACAGGAAGCTGACGTCACATTTTTTCAAAGAATTGATAACCAGATAAAATCAACAACTTTTGGTGGAAGCAGTTCACTTTTACGGACCAAAATCTAGCTCGTATATTTACTACGTTCTTAAATGGAGAACAACCCATTCCGCAGTGGCTAGTGAAAGGGCGCACGGTATTGATCCCTAAGACCGAAGATTTGTCAAGTCCAAAGAACTACAGGCCACAGCTTGTTAAAACACCAGCTACAAGCATACTACCGGCATCCTCAAAGAGAGGATATTAGCATCTATCGAGCCGGTATGGAGTGCAATAGTTGAACATCGTGGATGCAAGAGGGGGCAGGCAGGTCGCAGGGAGAATCTGTTAATAGACAGGTGTATTACACATGACTCGATCAGGTGTCGACGCAATCTATCCATGGCTTGAATTGACTACCGTAAGGCATTCGATAACACGAACCATGAGCTACTTATTAAGCTCATTGAGTGCATGGAGGTGCATCCAAAAATAGTGAGATGCATAAAAGAGCTTATACTCTTGTGGCGGACAAGATTTGTCATAACATCTAACAAAAGACAAGTGACTACAAGCTATATCACATATAAGAGGGGGTCTTCCAAGGAAACTCTCTAAGTCCGATACTTTTCTGCATCTCCCTCTTGCCTCTATCTATTGTGCTCCGAGGCAAAAGCTCTGGATACCTATGTGGCCCGCTGAACAGAAGAGAATATAAGGTCAACCACCTTTTATACATGGCGGACCTTAAACCCTTAGCTTCCTCGAAAGAGGACCTTAACATCCTTGTGGAGGCGGCAAATAGGTACTCTCAAGCGATTGGCATGACCTTCGGACAGAACAAGTTTGCCTGCGTCCACCTACACCATGGAAGACTAGAAACTACATCATCGCGTGACGATCAGAATGTTCAACTCACAGGCGGAAATACCGTTCAACATTTTGGTAATGGAGAAACATATACATATCTTGGAATACCGCAAACGGAAACCCATAATGTGCGTGTGTTAAAAACGGCCCTTGAAAAAAGGTATCGTAAAATTTTCAGAAACATTTGGGCTTCCGAATTATCTGGAAAGAATAAGATCCAGGCGACCAATATGCTGGCCGCTAAGCCTCCAAGCTAAGCTTGGAGTGTCTTCATCGAAGAACGGTTCTGGCTACAGCCTGCTCAGTTCTAAATAGCACAGATTCTCTGATGTGACTCGTACATCAACATGAAGTCGTCAATGCTGCGGCATTTCTATACCGTGCCGCAGATAGGGCCGCAGAGGAGCTTGGTCTCCCATTTGATTTCAGCGATACTACACATGGCCTAGCATCACTAACACCTTTGGTGGTCAAAAGTCGTGTACAGGAAGCAGAACATACGCTTCTACTAACAGAACACGCTGAAAAGCCCCTTCATGGTAACTTCTACGGCATTATACGTAGAGAAGAGCTCTCGATGGGTCTGTCCAACATGTTTTTCAAGTCTTTCTTTTTGCTTGTCAAGACGGCTTTATAGACACCTTAGTTTACAGCGAGCGCATAATGAATGTACCTGTAGGCGATACCAACTGCCGAGCGTGCAAGCGAGCGCCAGAAACACTGGGACATGTTCTCAGCGGATGCTCAAAGTATGCACGCTACGGGTACACAGAGAAACATAATGCGGCTCTAAAAGTGTTATATTACTATCATGGGCACTTCTATGGTGTTGATCTATTGTCCGTCTTGCCATACGCCCAGGGGGAACTCGAGTCCGTTGTAGAGAATGATCAGTGTAAGATCTACTGGAATTTCTCATTCCTCACAACTCAACGTATCAGTGCTACGAAGCCTGATATTGTCCTCCAAGATCTGAAGACCAAGATCATTTACGTGATTGAATTCTCGGCACCAGCCGATGGTAATATCATGGCAAAGGAGGAAGAATAATGGGCGAAATATCAAGCACTTCTTTTCGAGCTGATCAGGCTGTACCAAAGCTCCAAAGTCCATCTTGTAGTTCTCATAATCAGCTGTCTTGGAGGTATGAAAGCTTCACCTCTTAGCCAACTCAACAACATTCCGGCTTGCCAGCGTCAGGCTCATTCCATCGCGAACCGGATGAAAAAGGCTGTTCTTCTGGGATCACTTCATCTGGTCCGTCAACACTGTTCCTCATACCATTCTAAAAAGATTAGTAGCTCTAAAAAAGTATCCAGAGGTGAAACCTTTATCTCCAACTGTCCCGCCTGCCGCATAAGAGGTCATCCGCGGCTAGAGACCTGACTCCAAGAAACAGTGTTGCACGATGTTATCTCGCGTAAATTTCCCGCTCTTTCTTACCTTCTAGGACAGAAGCAGCAGAAGTGGATGACGTACGCCTTCCATTTGCGTCGGGATTGGTTGCTTTAAAGAACTATGATCGTAGCTTCCGGAGCACACAACTTCTCATACCATATCAGAGCTATATAATGCTCATTATTTGCTTCAGCCCACAGTTATATGCTAAACGGTGAGGAAAAACATTCACGAATTAAGTATTCGATTAAATTTATTTCATGAACATATCCAAGAACTTGAAAAGTTAATGCAAGTGCGATTAGATATTCAAAATCTGACAAGGAAGTTAAACTCATTATATTGAAAATTTCAAGAAGTGAAAAATGGATTTCAATAAATTAAACCAAGTAGGTCCTGAAGTTGAACATTTCCTGCCAACAAAGAGACTTGTTAATCTGAAGCTGAACAAAAAATATGAAATTAATGGCATCAAGAAAGCGTCTACTAGATGCGGATTGAGATTCTTCGCATTTCTGGACAACAAATTTTCAGTCTTTCTACCCAAGAGGATGGTTAAATTGTTTCAACAGGATGAAGCTCTTCTTCAGGCAACTATGGAAGCATGTGAAGACAAAAGTCTCTAAATGTTATATTTGGGTGGTGTGTACAATCAAATTGAATTTGTCAATAGACAATACATGGTCTGAAACTTCCATTTAACACTCAGTGTTTAAACAGGATTCATGCAAGCAACATCATCATGTCATATAATCATCGAAATCAAATGCTACATTCTACAACATATACCCTAAATTCATCGTTCACAAAACAAATCATTGTTTAAGCCGAAACTCAAAAAGATGGGAGCTTGACTTTAGTAGTGCAACTAGCTGCAAGTCGTCCACGTGCCACCGCATCCCTACAACCTGAAGACTGCAAACTATTACAAAGCCATTTTAAAATGATTTCATCATATTTTAATGGAGAAGAGAAGCAGCAAAGCATCGATTGTGGAAGTTTTATTATCCATTTCACTGCATCATATGGGCATTTTTTAGTAGCCTTATATGATAATGATCAAGATGAAAATGCATAAGGAAAACGAAAATATCCTTATATATTTCAAGAAACAACGTTTGCTGTTTTCAAGGAAGTGGGCTCGTGTGTGAATCAACATCTTCTTCAACTGACTGTTGTATCATTTCAACGTGTTAAAGACGCCGTCATTGAAACTATAGCGGAAGGTGTTTGGTGTGATGTAAAATCAGTATATGTGAAAAGTGTAGAATATATAGGGTATATATAATAGGCCCTATAATAGGCCCTATTGAAAAAATCCTCGAGGAAATCCTCGTCTTATTTTCGGACAAGGAAAACATGAGGAAATCCGCAAGGATTTTTGAATTCCTCGAGGAATTCTAGGAGGATTAATTCTCTTACTCGAGGATTTCCTCATGGAATTTAAAAATCCTCGCGGATTTCCTCGTGTTTTCCTCATCCGAAAATAACACGAGGATTTCCTCGAGGATTTTTTCAATAGGGTATATACATAACAATTAGAAAAATTTGAAAAATAAAGCTTCGAGAAAAGTCGTATTTTCTAATATTGTACATTTCAAATTTTTGTGTGGAATTGATTACTTTTAAATTGCAGAGTGTTTGTTGGGATGTCATTGAGAAATTAACACAACTTAAAAATTTAAGTGGTTGCTTGACACATTAAAATGTACGATGTCTTATAAAAAAAATGATTTTAATAAATATAATTTAAATGAAATATGAATTTTTATTTAGTAATATATAAGTTTTCAGCATGCTAATTAAAAAACAGGTTATTCTACTAGGAATATTCAAATTTATTCATAGAAAACCCAATATTAATACAGCATTTTATCTACTAGACTTATCTATCCAACTGTTGTGCGAATTATCAAAACCTAGCCATTTTACAAATAATTTATTGCCACGTTTTTTGAGTACTTTTTCAACAAGATAGATGTCTGAATCCCGTGCAGAAATCGTGACTCGGTTTTGGTAGGGTGCTAGTCATATTGCCCTAAATTTATTTGGGCGCTGAACGGGAAATCTGGAAAAGACCCGACAAGAACGTCACGCTTTGCAGAAAAGGCGCTAGCCTAGACTCATTGGCCAGATTCGAGCGAGGGTGCCTTTCTATTACCCGACTAAATAGTAAGGTCCCTTCTAGATCCTTTCTCTATTTCCCTATTAATCCCTATATTTGATTATAGGTTATGTGATGACGTTATGATTTAGGAGATTTCGTAATAATTACCCGAAGAAACCTTTTGCTGTACTATTTGCTAAAAATTAGACTAGATTTTACTATTTCTAGTTTGCAATCGAGGGACAGAGCGGAACTTTTGTAATGTTTACTACTTCGAGTAGTAACTGGTAACTACATGCCGAACTAAAAAATTAATTGGAATCAAATCTAAAAATGTTACGTTTATTTCAAAAAAGGTTTGAAGTATTTGCAAACAACTGTAGTAACGTCGAGAGAGACCGGCACACTGATTTAGTAAATGACTTAGTAAAAATTCGTACAGTCGGATTAGCAGACGAAAAAAATAAACCCAACACGCGCCCCGTCGCGTTGAAGGTCACGCCACACTTACTATATTACACAAGCATACGACGTACATGCTGACTATAGGAGTATAGGATATCGAACTATTTGACATGATTATATATATTTAAATTGCAATTGTACAGTACATATGATTATATAAATCTAGTTATACATTTATTATATACATACAGGAATATTATATTACAAGCTGAAACAGAAAAATGTGATTAACATAAGGCTTGTGGGAATCGAACACGGGTCTCCGACGCGGCAGCACGGCGATATTCCATCCTGCTAAACCAGATTATGGGATTCAGAAATTTATCGCCTTTATGAAGTAAATGCTAGCACTTCAATTAATTTTCATTAAATCATTCATTGATTGTTCATAGAGATGGCATTTTTCAAATTCTAAGCACCATATCTTAAAACGTAATCAAATATCCCAATAACGAGATTTTAAAATAATTTTTTGTACTTAATGTGTGGTTTGTTTCTCAATTGTAATTTTTCGAATTATCATAATTTATTGTAATAAGGATCTGAACTGAAGATTTCCAAACTGTAATTAGCAAGTTGAAAATGAAATAAAATTGATATTTTAAAATAAAAATATCCAAAATGAACAATTTTTAAGTTAGAATCAAGAACATAGCGATTTGAATTTGATGTATAAATAAAGGCTCTTATGATTATAATTTATTAAAAATTAATTTAAAATTCCATTTTTATAGATATTGACAAATTTAGGAAAATACCTTTCGTATTTGAGTAGTGCCTGTCGAAATTCTAAATTAGGACCTTTCTAAACTTCCCTGTGATTCTCTAGAAAGCAAAAAGAGGCAACCCTATCAACCCCTAACAAGAGCCTGCATAACATTTTCTAGTCAGGTTACCCTTTATAACACCCGACCAGTTCCCTGTTAAATGTAGGGAATATTAGGGCATTTTCTGCACGGGATGCTTAACTTTTGCAAGTTCTTGTTCATAAAAACTACCTGCAACAGCCCTATCTTCATAATCTGAGCATATACGTTTCAGGTACAGCATCCTTTACGTGATTCACAGTAAATATTTCAGTCGACCAATTTGATGTATAACCTTTTTCAAAAGCATGCTTAAATTAACTAATACGCACTTTATCACCTAATTTAAATTTTGGTTTTTTAACATTATGTTTAACCTTAGGTTTATTGTAAACATTCAACAGCAATTTCGTCTCATGTCGAGTGGTAACATCTTTCGTTTTCATTCTCATAGTTCGATGTTTGCTATCATTATAAGAAGACTTTAAATCAGATAAAATATCTACCCATTTATAATTATGTGCGATTAAAACGCTCACAGATCGACGCTTTCAAATTAGTAAATGTCGAGTACGTATTTATACTATATCGTTTCATAAGATTTTCAAATTTTGAGTTGTAAGATTCTTTGCCTTTATCTACTTGTAAGTTGTTAGGCACACGGCCTTTACTTAGTACCGATTCCCTTTCAGCAGTTACATCATCACCTCTCTTGATCTTAACAGGGAAGATTTTGAGCATGAAGATCTAAATGATGATGATGGTGAAATATCACTCAAGTCCGCTAAGGAAGAAGCAATACATTTTCCCGACGCTTTAAGCTCGGTTCCTCTAGGTTTTCGCACTTCGTGTGCTCGATATTGCGCGCTTCGCGGCCTAATACTCTCTTAGCAAGCTTCATCGTTATGACCTGTTTTTGGTTTAATTATGTCAGTTTTACATAAAAAGAATAACTAATTTACTTAAGGTTCTATCGCCCTTAAGGAACACATTCTCATCAAGACACTCGCGCTTCCCGATTGATATTTGGTTTAAAAATCACGTAAACCTCGCGCTCCACGCTCGTTTCTGTTCATCTTATAATAGAAACTCAAAAGTTTGAGTGCGCTTACGGCGCGCGATTTGGTCGTCGCGCTTCGCAACGACCCTATGTCATGTTCTATGTTCTTCAGATAAAAATGACTAAATTTGTATTTGATTTAGAATGAAGAAGGAAATTCCTTTACTTCAGCGTATATTTCCGTATATTATTAATAAATCGTACACTCAAACAGAATTTTTCCAACTATCTGAAAAGGGGGGAAAAAAGTATCTAAGTCGTTTTTGGAACATATATATGATAAATTTTTCAATGATTATTGAAAAATGGACATTTGATCAAAACCGGGAGGGTCAAATTTTACACAAATCTAATACGTTCTCCGGATGAGAATGTAAAATATTTCTAATTTCTCATCGTTTAGGACAATGCTGCTCATTGTTTTATCACCTTTTCCTTCAAACACTATGATTTTTGTTTTATTTACATTAATTTTGAGGCCCATGTTCTTTATGCTTGTATTTAGTTTGCTCAACATTCTTTACAAGCCTTCAATTGATTCTGCTATAACAACCTTGTCATCTGCGAAAGCTAACCCACGTACCCTCACTGTCTCGAGATCTACACCTTCTTCGTCGTTCAGTTTCCCATTAACCCTTACTTTGTTTGCTTTGTTACCTGCATATATTGTTTTTATTGTTTGCAGGAGCCATCGATTGACTCCGCACTCTTTGAGAACTTCCCAAAGTTTACTTCTATCCACCTTGTCGAATGCTTTTTCTAGATCAACAAACGCACAAAAAACTTTCTTTCCTACTTTTAAACTTTTTTCTGTGATCTGTTTTAAGCTAAATATTTTATCCGTACATGATCTTCCTGGCATAAATCCACTTTGGACTTCCCACATCTTTTCTTCTGTTATTTTCATTACCCTGCGGATAAGTACTTTTGAGTATATTTTACTTATGGTACTTAATAAGCTGATAGATCTGTAATTATTGCAGTTGCTTTTATCTCCCTTTCTTTTGTATATTGGTACGATAATCGCTTTTCTCCCCTCGTCTGGGACTTCCCCCATCTCGATACATAAAATCAATTCGCACAGCCTGTGAGGTATGTACTCGCCACCGTATTTAAGCATTTGAGCGCTAATACTGTCTACACCAGCAGCCTTACCGTTTTTTAAGTTCTTAATTATATCTCTAACTTCAGTGACACATACTTTCTCAATTGAGTTTTCTGATGCATTATGTTCTATGTCGCAGTTCTGTTGTCCTACAGCTTCACCTCCTAATAATTCTTTAAAACAGTGTTTCAAACCGTCTACTATTCCGTCTGTATCATATAGCATTTCACCTTTGCTGATTCCCATGCTGACAAATTCTGTACTTTTACTTCCCTCCATCTTTTTAAATATTAGTTTTTTGCTTCCTTCAAAGTCGTTTTGTAGTTTTTTCTCTTCTTCTGTTCTGATTTTATCTTTACTTTCGTTGACTAGTCATCTAACTTTCCTATTTTTGTATCTGTAACCATTTTTGAGCCTATTTCTCTCCTCATGGCTAAGACCTGTGATGTTTAATGTTCTCTCGTATGCTTCTGTCTTTTCTTGTCGGGCTGCCTCAATTTCATCATTCCACCATACATCACCAGACTTTCTTCCTACAACCGCCGTACCACACACTTCAGTCGCAGTTTTAACAATGATATCCCGTAGCATAGTCCATGCGCCCTCTATATCTTTATTGCTTCTAAGCGCCTCCCAAGTTGCCTTATCTATGCGTTCGTTTATCTTATTCTGAACATCTATTCGCACTTCCGGTTTCTGTAAATTTTCAATCTTGATTCGCGTTTGCTTCGTTTTTTTGTCCTCTTTCTTCTCCATCCCCGCCCTAAGTTTATTTTAGAAACTAAAAGGTAATAATCAGTATTGCATTCGCAACCTCTCATGACTCTTGTATCTTTCACTAGTTCTCTTAGTCTTTCATCCGCAATAACGAAGTCAATTGTACTGTGGCTATTTCCTTTACGCCAGGTGTACATGCGGATCATTTTATGTCTAAACCAAGTATTTGTAATAAACAGGCCCTTTTCTAAGCATTAGCTAACTACTTTTTCCCTGTTACAATTTTTTCTTGTTGAATCCCCAGATTTACCCAGCACCCTTTCTGTATCTGTACCCTGACGTTGGACGCCGACACATTCGTTCATATCTCCTAGCAGAATTATTCTTTCACCTTGATCGCAAGTACTTGTTGTATCATTTAAAGTGTCCCAGAAGGCGTCTTTGACATATCTCTGATAACTATCAACTGGGGCGTAGCACGCTATGATAAATAATCTTCTGATTCCTACCTTCATTCTAACCCACAGCAATCTGGGCGATACATATCCTTGATCTTTGAGATGTTATCTTGCTTTTTCATTCATACTCAAACCGACCACTTGACTACAATGTGATTCACTATCTACTCCTGACTATATTTAAAAACCGCCTTTCAACACCCCATTTTCTATGTTTCTACTTTCGCAACTCTTTTTCTTCGTCTCAGGTACACATAGATACACAAACCCATAACAAATTTGTAGATCTTTTTTGAGTGCACAATTTTTGTTGAATGGTCATTTGTCGTATCTTGCCTAGTTTGACCGTAAAATTAAAATTTTGATTTTTCATTATTTTTTGTGCAATAAAAATGTGAATTTTCGATTTTTTGAGAAAAATTAAAAAGTCGTAATGATAATCTCATAGTGCGTGCAAAAATAAACATTTTCCTTTTCCTGACTTTTTTTCGTATCGTACGTTGTTTGGCTGAAAATGTTAATTTTCATTTCTTCTTTTAGATTTTGAAAATGCTGTAACTCTGAAAATTTTCATTTTTTTGGAAAATGTCATTAGAATATTTTGTTCTCCCTTTTGAGTACTATTCACACCCGTCATTAGAATTTTAGCGTATTGAAAAAAAGTGTTCTCAAAAATTTTCAAAATGTGTTCACTTTTTGAATTTTTATCCAAAATGGCTGGCTAACGAACTTGACCTTCATTTTAGGACACTTAAAGAGTATACAAAGGCCAATCCAATCTGTTAATTTTCTCGAAAGTCATCGTGCTAACAAACAAAAAATCTACAGACAGACTAATAGACGGACAGACATTTTGTAAAAACCTGTTTTTTGGGTTCAGGGGGTCTCAAAATGTGGACATTTGACAAAAACCGGGGGGGGGGGGGGAACAAATTTTACACAAATCTAATACCTTCTCTGGATGAGAATGTAAAAATACAAATTTTCAAGCACCATGAGCATTAATGATAGTTATTTTATTGTTTTAATCGTTAGAAATAGTATTGAGAACATAAAAACAATGTAATATTTTGAAAACCCACACACGAGATGAAAAATAACTTGAATAAGCAAAGTTTTGATGAGAATGTGCCCACTTATCGGGCAGATTTTTTCACTGTTGATGATATTTTTTACGAATAAAACAAAAACTACATATCCTATCAAAAATTGACCCATGACAAATTTGCAGATCTTTTTTTAGGGTACAATTTTTGTCTCATCATCATTTGTCGTATCTTGACTAGTTTGACCGTAAAATTAAAATTTGGATTTTTAATTATTTTTTCTGCAATAAAAATGTGAATTTTCGATTTTTTGAGAAAACTCAAAAAGTCGTTATGATAATCTTGTAGGGCGTGCAAGAAACAACATTTTTCTTGTCTTGACTTTTTTTCGTATCGGGCGTTGTTTGGCTGAAAATGTTAATTTTCGTTTCTTCTTTGGATTTTGAAAATGCTGCAACTCTGAAAAGTTTCATTTTATCGAAAAATGTCTAAAGAATATTTTGTTCTCCTTGTTGAGTACTATGAATATCCGTCATTAGAATTTTTAAGTATTAAAAAAAAGTGTTTTCAAAAATCTTCAAAATGTGCTCACTTTTTGAATTTTCTTCCAAAATGGCTGGCTAACGAACTTGACCTTCATTTTGAGACACTTAAAGAATATACCAAAGGCCAATCCAATCTGGTAATTTTTTCGAAAGTTATCGTGCTAACAAACAAAAATCTACAGACAGACTAACAGACAGACAGAAATTTTGTAAAAACCTGTTTTTTGGGTTCAGGGGGTCTCAAAACGTGGACATTCGACAAAAACCGGGGGGGGGGGGGGCGATCAAATTTTACACAAATCTAGCACCTTCTCTGGATGAGAATGTAAAGATACAAATTTTTAAGTACCATGAGCATTAATGATAGTTATTTTATTGTTTTAATCGTTAGAAACAGTATTGAGAATATAAAAAAATTTAATATTTTGAAAACCCACACACGAGATGAAAAAGAAATTAAGTAAGCAAAGTTTTGATGAGAATGTGCCCACTTACCGGGGAAATTTTTTCACTGTTGATGTTATTTTTTACGATTTGAACCAAAAATATGCATCCTAGCGTTAAGTGGTTCTAAGAGAATTTGTAAATGTAATTTAGGCGAAAAACTTTGTTAGATAAAATGTTATTGTATCGTGTATCGTTTTTCCAAAAAGTTAATTTTTTTATTTTTAATGTATTTTTATAACAAAATTTTATAACAAATTTGTAGATCTTTTTTGGTTAAACAACTTTTGTCTATTTATCTTTTTTTGCTTCCTCATAGAGGGAGGTTTGTAATGACCTAAATTTTCAAATATACTTTTTTGACATATTTTGATATAACTCGACCCCAGGGGCTCGAAAATAAAGTTTTAAAAAAATGTCCGTGTGTGTGTATGTGTGTGTAACTTTTTTTCTGTTCACCATATCTCAGTTATGATCATGAAATTTGAATGAAGTGTAGCTTGGATTTATATCCAGGTCTGATAGGATTTTCAGCTAGATCGACCATTTAGTAATAGTTTTTTCTCGAGTTCAGAGATTTAAAAAGAAAAATTTTACCTTGTAAAAAAAAAACTTTTTTTTTTGTAGAAAAACTTTTTTGATATTCAAAATACAACAACACGATATCTAGCTTATTTGTTCGCGTCTCTGAAACGCATCGGTCGACCTTTTGTTGAAACTTTTATAACCCACCAGTACCGATTTATGAAGTTGAAAAAAAATGGTTTATTCTGTTTATATGAAAAAAACTTTTTTGATATTCAAAACACGACAATATTACATGTAGAGTTTTTGTTCGCGTCCCTGAGACTCATCGATTGACCTATTGGTGAACCTTTCATGACCGACCAGTACCGATTTATGAAATTTCAAAAAAATGGTGTATTCTATTTATATGAGAAAAACTTTGTTCATATTAGGAGTACTACAGTATTGTCTCTGAAGTGTTTCTTCGCGTCTTCGAGACACGTCGAATGACCTATTGACGAACCTTTTATGACCTCTTATGATCTAGCAAGACCGTTTTATAAATTTAACAAATATATTGTTTATCCTGTTGACATAAGGAAAACTTTTTTAGTATTGGGAATACAGCTACAATGTATATCATATATTTGTTCGCGTCTTCGAGATGCGTGGATTGATCTATTGGCGAACTTTTGAAGACCATTATTGATTAATCAATAGCTACTCAGAAAGTTTAAAGAAAAGTTACATTGTTTCAATGAGGTTTTAATTTGAAATATAAAACTACCGTAGGTTGAAAAGTTGTTCACTGTAACAGAACACATCAATTGAAATTTTGATGGGCCTCTGATTTTCTAAAAATAAAATTTTCGGAAAGACAGAAACATAAGCTTGAAAAATATTTAACGTATACATTTTTTTCTTTAGTTAGGGAAGACTTCCCTCTATGAGGAAGCAAATTTATTTCATACTTATGAGGAAGAAAAATGCTCATAAAATGAGCACAAATAAATACACCCATAGTGAATACGTCCATAGTACTTCGCAGCCGTATCATACCTTGCGTCGTTTTTCCACAATTTTTTTGTATTGTTAATGTTATTTTTCACGATTGAAACACAAATTACGCATCTTATCAAAAAATAATTAATAAAAAACGTGTAGCTCTTTTCTGAGTGAACAACTTTTGTCCATTAATTTTTTTCGTGGTTTGTGTCCTTTGTCCAAAAATTTAATTTCTTTTATTCTTAAATCAGTTTTTTACAAATGAAACAAAAACTACCCGTCCCATCAAAAAGTGATTAATAACAAATTTGTAGATCTTTTTACAGTGCACAATTTTTTTCAATTCATATTTTTTCGTATCTTGTATATTTTGACCGCAAAATGCAATTTTTTATTTTTCATCATCTTTTTGTGCGATGAAAATTTGAATTTTCGATTTTTCAAGAAAATTAAAAAAAGTCTCATAACAATATTGTAGGGTGTTCAAAAACAAATATTTTTCTATTTCAGACTTTTTTTTATATCATCCGTTGTTTGGTTTAAAATGTTCATTTTCGTTTGTTTATTGGAATTTTGTAAATGCTATAACTCCAGTAATTTTGGTTTCATCAAAAAAAGTCATTGAGATAAATTGTTTGTCTTTCTGAGAACTACGAATAGCCGTACATAGAATTTTTAAATTAAGAAAATAGGTGGTCTCAACAATTTTGAATAAGCGCTCACTTTTTGAATTTTCATACAAAATGGCTGGCTAACGAACTTGACCTTCATTTTAGGACATTTGAAAAGTATACCAAAGCCCAATCCAATCTGTCAATCCTTTCAAAAGTTATCGTGCTAATAAAATAAAAATCTACATACACACACGCATACATGCCCACATACATACATGCAGACAGACCAGGCGCGGATCCAGAGAAGGGCTTTGGGAGGGGCCATCCAATAATTCTCCTTCCCCCTCCACCCTCAAGGGGGTGGTTGGTAATAATTTTAAAGTTATTTCTTCGCTTTGAATTTTTATTATAAACTATGTAATTATGTTATTCATGAATTTTATTGACTTAATTAGCAAATGTTCAAATAAAAACTATGTCTTTATATTTACAAGCAGCGTCTTGTATGCCATGGTATAATCATTAATCAACAAGTATAAAATATTCATAAGATTTTCGAAGTTTAGCTTAAACTAGAAAAAGATTACTTTTAAACAACAAAATTTGGCCGTCTATTTCCACTCTTTTGCGATATTCAGATTCCCGGTTCAAATCTGGGCTGTGGCAGATATTTTCTTGTTCTTAAACAATTATTTGTCTGAAGTATTCGTTTTAAGGAATCAAAATTTGTATTAATTGTAAATGCACGATATTACTTTGAATGTCCTAAATTGAAGAATGAATCAACTCATTTATTTAAAATTATATCATTTTAGGCAAATTTAAGTTAGAAACATTAAAAATTTAAAGTTCACAATTTTTTTAAATTGAACACTTTTCAAATTAGAAGTTGAGTTATTTCAATTTTAAGTCGTTGCAAATGAATAATTGTTCAATTGTTATTCATACATCAAAATTTGTTTTGAATTATTTTGAAACATTCTCTTAAAACTATATTTTTTCATTAAAAAAACCCTTTAAGTTTCCCCAGGAACATCTTATTTTACATCTTTTGGAATCTTTACAAATTTTATATTATTTTTGAAAAATTTTCAAAACTTCTGAATATATTTTTAAATTATTCGATTTTTTCCTAAAGCTTTTAATAAATCCTGCGAAATTAAAAAAATTTCCTTAAAATCTTCCAGAATATTATTTTTACAGTTTTGGAAACCTTTTGAAATCGTTTTAAAAATTCTCTTGAAATTAATTTTTCAAAAAATGAAATCATTTTCAATTTTTCAAGGAATTTTAATCAATTTTTTTATTATTTTGAATCTTCTTAAAATGCTTCAAAATTTTTGTTTGAAATCTTCAAAAATCTACATTTTGTTTTACATTTTTTTAACACGTTTTCAAGTTTTAAATTATTTTTGAATTTGTCCAAAACTTCTAAATATCTTTTAAACTTATACCAATTTTTTCCAAATTTATAACTGTTTAATTTTTATTTATTCGTCACAATTTTCTTTTATTTTGAAATATCCTTAAATATTCTATTCTTTAAAAATTAATTTAAAAAAAAATCATTTAAAATTTTCCCAGGAATCTTAAGACAATTCTTATATTATCTTAGGACCTTTCAAAATCCTTAAAAGCTTCAAAATTTTATTTAAAAACTTCTACATATCTCCTCAACGTACTCGAATTTTTGCTAAATGAATACATTTTTGTCTGTATTCACACATGAAAATTCAACATTTTCACTTAGAAATAAAATTTTTTTGAATTAGAACAATTAAAATTAATATTGTAATGTTCAAAGCTTAAGTTTAGCGCTCCGAAATTTTAACGATTCAACGCTTTATGTTTCAAACAATTCAGTTTCAAATTGTTTAGTTGTAAATATTTAATTTTTCATTTCTAATGAACAGTCAAACATTGCTGACTATTAAAAAATTGTTCTTTTTCTTGGTTAAAAATTTTTAAATTGAATTCGTTATAAATGGTATATTTTAGACTGAAACAACAGATAGTTTATAAAGTTTGAATCGGAAGTTTACATTTGATTAGTAACTACTACGGCTTTGGAATTGAAACAGTTCTATTTTTAACGTAAAAATCTGTAAATTGTTTAATTTCAACAGATTCAGAATCGCCCAATAAAATCAATCAATTATTGTTCAATTTCGAATACACGAACTACAGCCCAATTTTTAAAATCAATCATTAAAAACTGCATTTTAAAATTCTTTTAATTGAAAATGTACCCTTGAAAATGAAAATCTAAAATGGAAAATTTTGATAGTCAAAGATTTTGGAATTACACATTGTAAACTGAATGATTTCATCATTGAAAAACTTAAAATTTTAACTTAGCATTCAAAAAAAAGTTGAAATCAAACTTATTATAAATTGCATTATATATCTTGTGATATGAAGCTTGTGATATTTCAAGTGATTGGATAGATTTTTCTTCTAAAAACTTGTAAAAATCCCGGTCAAAAAATAAATTCACTGTCATTTCCCGGTCCCAAAAAATTCCCGGTCATTTCCCGGTTTCCCGGTCCAGCGGCCACCCTGAATTATGATGTTTCAGAATATAATTATGCTTTTTCAAAGATAATACGTATTTCGTGCTTGGTGGCTTAACAATTTTTCTTCAAAAAAACAATTAAAATAATATATAGTTCAATAATTCTAACATTGATGACCTTTAATTAAATTTCTATTCAATACAGTAAACACACTTTAATGTTTTTAAAAATATTGATAAATTCCAAAATAGTAAGCTTTCTCCGAAGTTTTTTGCTTCTTTTTAAAAGTCCCATGGAGGACATGGTATGGTAGATGAGTAGAATAGTGGAATAGTTTTGACCAAGGGGCCATCCATATACCACGTGGACAGTTTAGGGGGGGAGGGGGGTATGGCAAAATTGTCGGGCTAGAATCCACGTGGACACACATGAAAAACTAATAATATTTTCACGACTTTTTGTTTGGACATCAAACCTTGTTTAAGCTCACATTCTCAATTAAACCCAAAATTTCGGCCAATTCATCGCTCGTTTTGGCCTCCTTGCTTTTGAAGACCAATGATATCTATATTTTTATAAAATATGTCCACGTGGACAAAGTATGTGTGGGGGGGGGTGTTCGTCAAAATTCCACGGCTGTCCACGGGGGTGGGGCTCAAAAAGTGGCCAAAAATTGTCCACGTGGTATATGGATGCCCCCCAATCAGGTTATTGCAAATACTCTGACAACCACATCATTGGTCAAAACTATTCCACTAATCTACTACCATGGGGCTGCGCCCTGAGTTCACTTCCTGTTCACCTTAAATGGTTATTCACAATAAAATAATGTCTCTTGCATCCATGAGAGAATTCGAAACCCTGATTGGCTGCGAGAATTACATAATTATGGGAATCTACATTGGCAAGAGTTGTAACAACGTTGGTTATAACATTGATATATGTATATAGTAAAATTCAATTATCTGATTTGAAAAATTCGAGTCTGGGCTTTTTTTTTTGGGGGGGGGGCAAGCCGCCGTGGCCCCCTCTGGATCCGCGCCTGAGACAGACACATTCGCGAAAACCTGCTTTTTGGGTTCAGAATGTCTCAAAACGTGAACATTTGACAAAAACGGAGGGGGTAAAATTTTACACAAATCTAATACCTTCTCTGGATGAGAATGTAAAAATACAAATTTTCGAGTACCATGAGCATTAATGATACACCAGAGACTCGATAGATGAACAATCTCGGGGGTTGCCTGAAAATAGCCTTGTTCATATAACGCGTACAGCGAAACGTAAACAGGCAGGGCCGCCTGAACCGTTTCCATAATATTGCGCAATCTACTTGACTGAGTAGTATAGACTATAGTGCATGCGTCCCTTCAGAGGCGGAGTCGCAACCGTCTCTCGCCCTGTCCCCTGAGAAACTGCGGGGACCAGCAATTCTAGGAATTCATATAACGCTTCCGATCGCGCGTTCAAATAGCGAGTCTCTGGTGTAGTTATTTTATTGTTTTAATCGTTAGAAATAGTATTGAGAAAATAAAAAAAAATGTCTTGAAAACCCACACACGAGATGAAAAAGAAATTAAATAAGCAAAGTTTTGATAAGAATGTGCCCACTTACCAGGCTGATTTTTACACTGTTAATGTTATTTTTTACAAATAAAACAAAAACTACATATCCTATCAAAAATTGACCAATAACAAATTTGTGGATCTTTTTTTAATGCACAAATTTTGTTCAATCATCATTTGTCATGTCTCTCCTAGTTTGTCCGTAAAATTAAATTTTTAGATTTTTCATTATTTTTTGTGCAATAAAAATGTGAAATTTCGATTTTTCCAGAAAATAAAAAGAGACGTTATGATAATCTTGTAGGGCGTGCAAAAAGAAATATTTTTCTTGTCTCGACTTTTTTCCGTATCGTGCGTTGTTTGGCTGCAAATGGTAATTTTCGTTTCTTCTTTTGGATTTTGAAAATGCTGTAACTCTGAAAATTGTCATTTTATCGAAAAATGTCATTAGATTAAATTGTTTGAATTTTTGAGTACTGTGAACAGCCGCACATATAATTTTCAAAATTTGAAAAAAGTGGTCTCAAAAATTTTCAAAAAGCGCTCACATTTTGAATTGTTATCCAAAATAGCAGGCTAGCGAACTTGACCTTCATTTTAGGACACTTGAAGAGTATACCAGAGCCCAATCCAATCTGTCAATTCTTTCAAAAGTTATCGTGCTAACAAAATAAACATGTACATACACACACGCATACATACCCACATACATACATGCAGGCAGACAGACACATTCGCGAAAACCTATTTTTTGGGTTCAGAATGTCTCAACACGTGGCGATTTGACAAAAATGGAGGTGGTCAAATTTTACACAAATCTAATACCATCTCTGGATGAGAATGTAAAAATCAACTCATAATAAAGTGACAGCAAGGTATGAAGCATGAGTTGGAAGAGCAGGACATGAGGCGGAGGAGGAGGATATAAACCCAGCATTCATGAATGAACAGCCATTTTTACTTTGTCAGTGACAAGATGACTTCCACATGTTCAAGTTGTTCCAGAAGTCATTCAAGACTCGATAATTTAAAAAGACATGAGAAATATTCTTGCTCAGCAAAGAATCATAAGCAGGACACGGAAAAAATTTATCCGTGAAAATGTGACGAACTTGTAGCTTGGTCTCGGATATGAGATAAAAAAATGAAACTTTACATCCTTATTTCTATGAGAAATATATGGATAAATTTCGAAGTTTCTTACGAACAGTTCGAATTTCCTACGAACAGTTCCTGAAAATTTGAGACTGAAGTATAAAGAGGAAAAATTTTATTTGTGCGATTTAATTTATATTGTTTTATAAATTCGCAACTCAGAAGATTCGAACCCTCAAAGACTACTGATAGGTATGATAAAACTTCTAGCCACTCATCCGACGGGCTCGAAGCACACATACGAGCGCACACAAGCACCGCGCGTTTGGGAGAGTATGTGTGCCGGCCACGTACAGGCGAACCTACTTTCTATAGTTCCCAGATTTGTCGGGCAAGCTCGTGAGTACTCTGAGAATCTTTTCCCGATCACTCGTAATATTTTTGTAATTATTCACGTAAAAAAAGTGATGAACTGTTTTAGAATTTTCACATCGAGTTCGTCAATCTTTCTCAAAGTTCGCAGATTATTTACGAAAATACATGAATATCCGATGAATTTTTCTCATATCCGAGACCTAGCTACTAGTTCGTGACTTTTTTACGGATAAATTTTTTCCGTGAATGAGAGAGACTTCCACCAAATTGCAAAGGTACCTGGAGGTCTAAGGACAATGCAAGATAGTAACAGGCTGATTGATAAGGGTAGGGAAGCAATTCATCGAAAGCATAAGATTTTCAAACTTGACGAGAAACAAGCTATTCAGGAAGCCTGGAAAATACAATGCTCTCTACTGAAGAATCTGGCGTGCATTACTCAGAAGTCTAAACATGAAGTGGAACCGCTTGTGAAGAAGCAAAAAGTAGAAGCAGAAGAAGAATTTAGCCAAGGTTGCAAATTCTCCATCCGTGATCATCAAAAAGGATGCTGATGATAAGGATGTTAATGATAATGATAATAATGGTAATGATGATGACGATGAGGATGATGATGATGCTGAAAGTGACCTTTCCTCTGAATATAAAATACAAGCAAAAACAGAAGCCAAAATGTTAGATTACTGGGAAGATCCAAATAAACTTGTGGATCGATTACGCTTTCTTTTATAAGCTCAAGTAGCCAAAAACATAAATAATGTACACGAAATTATTTTTATTGTTAATGAAATTCGAGAGGTTGGGATTATTGAATAATAATTTCTTAGTTCAGCAACTAGTTAAATATAATTAAATTTACATTTGAAATTATTGATTCAACATTCCCTGTAGTTAGAATTTTAAAAACATTTATGAAATGGAATCAACACTGTACTAAGTAAGCAATAAGTTTTTTTACTATTCGATA
>CAKNYM010053228.1:96264-127567 GCA_932195095.1 Andricus curvator
ATATATAGTTTTACGTTTATTATAATTAAATAGGTTAAATGAATATAATTTTCAAAATTTATGTGTATTTCTTTATTCCCCTCAGCTGAATTCCTTGTCGTTTTTAGGAAACCAGCTTATAAAACATCTAACAGAAGATTTAGTGTATGTAATCACTGAATCTAATATTTTCAGTCCCTATTTGTCTTAGCTAGATCATTGTCGTACCCACCTGATCCTCCTCTCCTCCTCCTCCATTCCTTCCCCTTCTTCCACGTTTTAAGAGTTTATTTAATTGAGGATAATTCAAGATTGAACAGAAGAAACGTGGTTACAACTATAAGAAAAGCAGCGTACCCGATAGTGGTGCACTCTATCATAATCTTTATTAACCTAAGACCTCTTGTTAATGAAACTAAGTTTTCGCTTACTAAGTTGACATAGTTGAATCAACACCCTGGCGGACCGGCTGAACGCTAGCGTTACGCTACAGCGAAGCCGTAAAGTAACCCTAAAGTAATCTTAAAGTAATCCCGAATTATAATGAACAAAAGAAACAAAATAAATATCTGAATTGTTGCAATTATAATTGTACGTTAAAATTAACGTTAGAAGTTAATGCCGTAATTGCAATAAGTTTATTTTTTAGCGTTATAAATTAAAAAACATAGTGGCTGTCATTGAAGCTCTGCTAGGGGCGACTTCAAGCGCATCTACGCAGATCTACGCAGATGCGCTTAAAGTCGCCTTTAGGAGACTTCAATGACAGCCACTATGTTTCTTAATTTCTAACGCTAAAAAATAAACTTATTGCAATGATATTGCCGTGATATTACCATCGGCTTGTGCCGAGAATTCAATCACGTAAATGATCTTGGTCTTCAGATCCTGGTGGACAATATCAGGCTTCGTAGCACTGATACGTTTAGTGGTGGAGAATAAGAAATTCCAGTAGGTCTTACACTGATCATTCTCCACAGCGGACTCGAGTTCCCCCTGGGTGTATGGCAAGACGGGCAATAGATCAACACCATAAAAGTGCCTAAGATGGTAATATAACACTTGTAGAGCCGCATTGTGTCTCTCAATGTACCCGTAGCGAGCATATTTTGAGCATCCACTGAGAAAATGTCCAATTGTTTCTGGCTCTTGCTTGCACGCTCGGCAGTTGGTATCGCCTACAGGTATATTCATTAAGCGCTCGCGGTAGACAGGCAAAAAGAAATCCCTCAGTCTTCGATTTTAATCCAGCAGACTTCAGAAACATGTTGGACAGACCCATAGAAAGCTCTTCTCTACGTATGATGCCGTAGAATTCACCATGAAGGGCCTTGTCAGCACGTTCTCTCAGTAGAAGCGTATTTTCTGTTTCCTGTATACGACTTTTGAGCACCAAAGGTGTTAGTGATGCTAGGCCATGTGTAGTGTCGCTGGAATCAAATGGGAGGCCAAGCTCCTCTGCGGCCCTATCTGCGGCACGGTATAGAAACGCCGCAGCATTGACGACTTTATGTTGATGTACGAGTCGCATCAGAGAATCTGTGCTATTTAGAACTGAGCAGGCTGTAGCCAAAACCGTTCTGCGATGAAGACAGTCTAAGCTCAGCAAGCCTCTACCCCCTTTATCTCGAGGGCGGTATATTCGAGGTACGGAAGATCTAGGATGATGACTTCGATGTATTGTCATCATCTTGCGTGTGCTTCGGTCAAGTTGCTGCAACTCATCGACGTTCCATTTTACTGCACCAAACGTGTAGAGCAGTATAGGAACGGCCAGCATATTGGTCCCCTGGATCTTATTCTTTCCAGATAATTCGGAAGCCCAAATTTTCCTAAGAATTTGGCAATACCTTTCTCCAAGGGCCGTTTTTAACACACCCACATCTTGGATTTCTCCAATACCAAGATGTTGAATGGTATTTCCGCCTATGAGTTGAACATCCTGATCGTGACGCGATGATGTAGTTTCTAGTCTTCCTTGGTGTAGGTGGACGCAGGCACACTTGTCCAGTCCGAAGCTCATGCCAATCGCTTTAGAGTACCTATTTACCGCCTCCACAAGGATGCTAAGGTCCTCTTTCGAGGAAGCAAAGAGTTTAAGGTCGTCCATGTATAAAAGGTGGTTGACCTTATATTCCCTTTTGTTCGGTGGGCCACATAGGTATCCAGAGCATGTGCCTCGGAGCACAATAGATAGAGGCAAGAGGGAAATGCAAAAAAGTATCGGACTTAGAGAGTCTCCTTGAAAGATCCCCCTCTTATATGTGATATAGCTTGTAGTCACTTGTCTTTTGTCAGATGTTATGACAAGTTTTGTCCGACACAAGAGCATAAGCTCTTGTATGCATCTCACTATTTTTGGATGCACCTCCATGCACACAATGAGCTTAATAAGTAGCTCATGGTTCGTGTTATCGAATGCCTTACGGTAGTCAATCCAAGCCATGGACATATTGCGTCGATACCTAATCGAGTCCTGGGTAATACACCTGTCTATTAACAGGTTCTTTCTGCAACCTGCCAGACCTCTCTAGCATCCACATTGTTCAACTATTGCACTCCATATTGGCTCGATAGATGTTAATATCCTCTCTTTGAGGATGCCTGACTTGTATGTTGGTGGCGGAAGTGAGAACGTGTTCAGTGACAGGTGGAGAGAGAATTTTACGGAATTTGTGTGGAAGGTGTGAGTGGAGTGTGAGGGTGGAAGCCGAGGAGGTGAGTAGGGTTGTGTGGGGTGAATTGGGGAGATAAAAAGTGTGTTTCAGCGTGGGTGGGAGGTGGTATCTAGCTGGATAGGGAAAGTGAGGTTAGGTTGGCAAGTAATCGGGGGAGTTCGTGGTCAGGAGTCCTGGGCTTTCGAGGGTTCAAGGGTGGTTCTCGAAAAGTTAGGGGATGCTAAGGGAGAGAAAGGGGTGTCTGCGGGGACTGAGGAATTGAAAAAAAGGGGAAAAAAAAAGGAAAATTTGGCGGCGAAAGACGCCAACATTTTGCAGAGACATCTGTCGGTTGCGGCAGGTACTGCATGGATAGATCCCATTTACCGGCGGTAGAGCGGGAGGTGGGCAGCGAGAGTACTGGCAGTGCTGGTAGTGAAACCGACGGGGAGGGAATTTTCCACAAGCCACGACGGCCAACAACGCGTCGCCCGGTGTCGAGCGGTGCGTCGGGGAGAGGGAGAAATCGGGACGGTGGCAACGAAGGAAGCGAGAAGGTAAGGGAGAGAGCGTCAAGCGCAAGTGACGGGGAGGATCTCTTGAAAAGGAAGAGACACAGCCAAGAGAGTCCGGAGAAAAGCGAGGTCGAGAGCCCGTTTAAAAAAAGCGGGATAACACCGAGGTCACCCCCCAAAAAAATGGAGGGGATGTTGGAAAAGGAGGCTCTCGGGATGTTGTTAGGCGAGATCAGGGGGCTGAGGGAGGACGTAAGGGGGACCAAGGAGCAGATGGAAGGTATGAGGGAGGACTTGCGAATCAGAGATGAGAGATGGGAAAAGGAGGTGAAAGAGCTGAGAGAGAGAGTAGATGGGTTAGAGAGGGAAAGAAAAGAAAACGAAGCTAAAATAAAACAGATGGAAGAGGAGATTAGGGCGTGGAAAGAAAGGACGGAAAAAAGGCTTGAGAAGGTGGAGGGCAGGGCGGAAATGGAAATAGGAGTCGGGGGTAGCGGGGGCGAGATTAAAGGTATTTGGGAGAGGGTAGGGAATATGATAGAAGAGAAAGTGGGAGAGCATAGGAATGAAAAGGAGGAGAGGGCGGATAGGGAAAGGATAAGGGCAATGGAGTTGAGAATGGAGAGAAAGGAGAAGGCAGACAGGAGAAATAATATTGTGATAAGAGGGTTGAAGATGAAGAGCGGGGAAGAAAGGGAGGGCGTGGAAGCGCTGCTACAGAGCATAGGGTGGAATAAAGGCAGGGTAGGGAAAGTTAAGTTGGAGGGGAGAAAGGAGAAAGAAGTGGCGGTTGTGGAGTTGGAGAGCTGGGAAGAAAAATTGGGGGTAATGAGAAATAAAAATAGGATAAAGGATAAGGAAGTTTTCATCGATCACGATTTGACGAGAAAGGAAAGGGATGTACAGAGAATGCTGTACGACAGGGCTAGGAGGGAGAGGAGTGAAGGGAGATCGGCGAAGGTAGGATATCGGAAAATAAAAATAGACGAGAAAATGTGGGTGTGGGACGAGGAGAAAGAGGTGTTGAAGGAAGGGCAGGGGAATTTGTTTCGTAGGAAGTAGGGGGGCGGGGGTAATGCAGGGTAGAGGAGTTGTGAAGGTGCTTTACTGGAACGTAGCAGGGGTAAAGAAGAAGGATGAGGAGTTCTGGAGGTATATCCAGGAATTTGATGTGGTAGGACTGTTAGAGACGTGGGTGGAAAGAAAGGAATGGGATAGAATAGAGCCAAAGCTGCCAAGGGGGTATAGGTGGAAACTCCAGGAGGCGGTCAGAGTGAAGAAGAAAGGAAGGGCTAGTGGGGGAATTATAACGGGGATTAGAGATGGATTAGAGGAAGAAGCTCACGGAGAGGAAGAGGAGGAGGGAGTGCAAATGAGGAAAGTAAAGCTAGGAGGGGTAATGTGTAAGTTTGTGACAGTGTACAATAAGGATGGGATGGAAAGAATTAAAGAAAGGGTGGAAGAACTGTTAGGTGAAAGAGAAGAGGGTATGGTGGTACTGGGTGGGGACTTTAACGCGAGGATGGGAAGGGAAGGGGGCCTTTACAGGGAAGGGGAGAGCTTCGAAAGGAACTCGAAGGATAGGTTAATAAATAAGGAGGGGGAGATTCTAAGGGACTGGATGGAGGATAGAGGCTGGGCGGTGGCAAACGGTATGGCAACTGGGGACGAAGAGGGAGAATACACATACGTAGGTAAGGTGGGGGTATCGGTAATAGATTATGTAGTTATGAATATGCAAGGGTGGGAGGAGATGGAGAGATTCGCAGTAGAAGGGAGGGTAGAATCAGACCATCAGACATTAGGGTTGTGGATAAGGGGTGAGAACGGCGGAAGGCAAGGTGGGGAAGAAGTGTCGACGGGGGAGAGGGTTAGCTGGACGAGGGAGGCGATAGAGAAATATAAGGAGCAGTTAGGGAAGGTACGCTTGGAAGGGGAGACGGTGGAAGAGATATGGGAGGATTTAAAAGAGAAAGTGAAAGGGTGCGTGCAAAAGAAGGTATTCAAAAAGAAGAAGAAAGGAATGGTGAAGCCGTGGTGGGATAGGGAATGTAAAAAGATGAAAAGAAAGGTGAAGAGGAAGTATAAGAAGTGGAAAGAGGGTACTGCGAAAAGGGAGGAGTACGTAGGAATGAGGAAGGGGTTTAGATTGATGTGTAAGAAGAAAGAACAGGAAAAGGAGAAAGAGATGGAGGAGGAGTTACGAAATGTTAAGACAGAAGGGGACGTCTGGAAGATAATAAATAGGTTTAGGAAGCGTAGAGTA
Organism: Andricus curvator; assembly: GCA_932195095.1. NCBI lineage: Eukaryota > Metazoa > Arthropoda > Insecta > Hymenoptera > Cynipidae > Andricus > Andricus curvator. Next base: position 101,682 of record CAKNYM010053228.1, read on the forward strand.
GGGATAAGCGACAAGATAGGGAGTGAGGAGTGGAGGGAGTTTTTTAAAGAATCATTTCAGGGCTCAGATTCAAGGAAGAGAGATGATGGGAGTAGAATAACGGGGGAGGCAGAGATGGAGGAGTTGAATGACGAGGAGATAGAGAAACATATAAGGAAGTTAAAAGGGTCAAAATCAGCAGGGCTGGATGGGCTAGAGAACGAAACATGGCTGTTTAGTACACAAGAGGTTAGGGAGAGGCTGAAGGAGGTAGTAAAGAAAGTATGGAGGGGGGAGGGATTCCCACGAGGGTGGAGAGAAGGATTAATAGTGCCTCTGTATAAGAAAGGAGAGAGGGATAGGCAGGAAAATTATAGGGGGATTACGCTAATGAATACGGCGTATAAAGTATACGCGATGGTAGTAGCGGAGAGGCTGCGGAAGGATGTCGAGGGGAAAGGAATATTGCCAGAGACGCAGGCGGGCTTTAGGGCAGGTAGGAGTACTATCGACAATATCTACGTTCTGCAGCACGTGGTGGATAGAGAATTAGCGAGGAAGGGATCGAGAGTGTACGCGTTTTTTGTGGATCTAAAAGGCGCGTTTCCGTCGGTAGATAGGGGGAGGTTATGGGAGGCGATGCAGGAGAGGGGAGTGGAGAGAGGCCTGATCGAGAGGGTAAGGGAGATATATGAAGAATACAAAGATAAGGTAAGAGGAGGGCAGGGGATTTCGGAGGGATTCTGGATGGATGGGGGGTTAAGACAAGGGTGTCCGCTTAGCCCGACGCTTTTTGCGATTTTAATTGCGGATATGGAAAGTAAGCTGGAGGCCGGAGTGGTAGGAGGAGTCAGGATAGGAGGGGTTAGAATTTGGTCGCTAGCGTATGCAGATGACATAGTGTTGTTGGCAAAAAGCGAGGAGGCCTTAGAGGAAATGATGAAGAGGTTGAGAAGATACCTGGATAAGAACAGGTTAGAACTGAATGCGGAAAAGTCCAAGGTTATGGTTTTCAGAAAAGGAGGTGGAAGGGATAAGGAAGGGGAGTGGAAGTGGAAGGGAAAGACGGTGCAGGCGGTGAAAGAGTTTGTGTACCTGGGCTTCTTGTTTCGGAGGAATGGCGGAGTGGATGGTCACATAAAAGAGAGAGTGAGGAGGGCAAATGTGGTGATGAGGCAGGTGTGGGGGTTGGGAAAGAAGTTATTCGCAGACGATTTTGGAAGGAGAATGAAATTGTTTGACTCACTAGTGATGAGTGTGCTATTGTATGGAGTAGAGGTGTGGGGGTGGAAGGAAAGCGAAGAGGTAAATAGGATACAGGAGAGGTATGTAAAGTGGACACTGGGGTTGGCAAGGAACACGCCTAATTATATTGTCAGGAGGGAGACGGGGAGAACGAGTGTAGGGATTCTAGCGGGGAGTCGAGCGTGTAAATATGAGGAGAAATTTTTGGAAGAGGGGGGAAGTAAGCTGGTTAGGGAGTGTTGGTGGGAGAAGGAGAACAGGAGAGGGGGTGGGAAGATGGAGGTTGAAAGAGAAAGGTATTTTAGAACGAATGGACTGCATATGGATGAATTGAGAAGGATGCATGAGGAAGGAAGGAAGGTATATGAGTTGGTTAAGAAAAACAGCATGGAGAGAGAGAAGACAGCAGGGGAAGAGAGAATAAGAGAGACAAGGTTTAATGGGAACTATGTGTGGATTATGCCAAGGGCGAGAGCGCAATATTTGTGTGAGAAAGGAGAGAAAGGAAGTCAGGAGCTTATAGCGAGGATGAGATGTGGGTGCATGGAGGGTTTCAATAGATTCTGGCTCGCTAGGGAAAAGAGGATGTGTGAACTATGTGGGAAGGGGGAGGCAAGAGTGGAGCACTGGTTGGAGGAGTGCGTGGAGGTGGACAGGAGTGGGATAAGCATGGAGGTATTGATGCATGAAAGGGGGGACAAAAGGGCAGTAGCATGGGTGAAGGGAGTATTGGGTAAGATGGAGAAGAAGAGAAGGAAGGAGGAAGAGGAATGGAGAAGGAAAGATTGTAAATAGAGGAGGAAGTAAATATAAGCAATCGTAAATATTGTAAATAGTAGATAAGTATTAGGTATTAGTCGCGGAGGCAGAGTTTGGTAATGCGAGGCAAGCAAGAAAGTAGGGACATGCGAGCGAGGCGAGGCGAAGCGAGGAAGGCAATGCGATAAGAGCGAGCGGCGTTAGATATAAGGTGTGGAAGGATGTTAGTTTTAAGGGTTAGTGGTAAGAAGATTCTGTAAAAAATGGAAGTGTAAGCAAGTCAATTTTTTAAGGCCAGCAGGCTAAAAAATAAACGTTTATCTTCTTCTTCTTCTTTGAGGATGCCAGTGAATAGCTTGTAGCTGGTGTTTGAACAAGCTATGGGCCTTTAGTATTGTTATCATTATTATTTTAATCGTTCCACTCATATATTGTTTACCCCCTACATCTATTTCCAAGAATTGTTGTAATATGGTGCAATTCTTTTAATTTCGATTTAGAGAAGAATGTTGATGCGTCATTAGGATTCCTGGAAGTAGGATGATGTCATCAGAATGTAATTTCGTTGACCAGGAATTGTTTAACATTATATAAAATATAAGACCCCTGGCGCATGATGTCGGCAAAAATCAGAAGGAATTTTAGAATTAAAAATATCGAAGAGATTACGTCAGACGAATGACGCATACTTATGGAATGTATAGACAATCAATTTGCTGATGAACCTAAAGGCTGACCAACGTTAGACTTACGTTTTTCGTCCAATTGTTTGAAAAAATATGACGTCAACTTCCTGTCGGCAGATATCAGAGGAGAACTTCCAAGGAATTTAATATTAAAAATATCAAAGAAATTATGTCGGACGGGTGACGCATCCCTGCTTAAAATGACGGATAGGATCCGATAGAGTCAGATACAAAACCGGATAAAGGTGCGGATAGCCCACGTCGGATTTTATTCCGTATCTATCTGGATCTGTTTCTGTTCGTAAAATAATAAACGGAAAATTAGCGACTATATCCGGATTTTAATCCGGAGCACATATGGAAAATAGCATTTCATCTGGCCCTATCCGGAACTTTGTCATAACTTAAGTTAGAAGACTCTTTTCATCTAAGTCTAAGAACCGTTTTCTATCTGGATCTACCCGGCTTTGAAGCGAACATCGGAAACAGAAAACTGAATTATTTGCCCGAAGGAATCTTATGCGGCCCTATCTGGAAGTATGTCGGAACTTACATTAGAAGACTGTTTCAGTTTAAGTCTAAAAACGGTTTTCTATCTGGATCTATCCGGCTTTGAAGCGAACATTGGAAACAGAAAACTGAATTATTTGCCCGACGAAATCTTATGCGGCCCTATCTGGAACTATGTCGGAACTTACATTAGAAGACTGTTTTCGTTCAAGTCCGAAAACGATTGCCTATCTAAATCTATCCAGCTTTGAAGCGAACATCGGAAATAGAAAACTGAATTATTTGACCGACGGAATCTTATGCGGCCCTATCTGGAACTATGTCGGAACTTACATAAGAAGACTGTTTTCGTTCAAGTCCGAAAACGATTGCCTATCTGGATCTATCCGGCTTTGAAGCGAACATCGGAAACAGAAAACTGAATTATTTGCCCGACGGAATCTTATGCAGCCCTATCTGGAACTATGTCGGAACTTACATTACACGGAGAAAAATGGAGAAAGAATTGTTACGAAGAGTGCTTTATGTCTGTATTACATTATAGAGTATTATGGTACTAGTGATTAATGCTCGAGTACAGGTACCCTTTCTACACTGTTTAGTTGTGATTACTAAATCACATTATTCCTATATCTATAAATGAGTATTTAATAGACTAATAAAAATAAATGTGATATAGATCTTACTTTGATTCATTTCAATACAGTACCTTTTGTATAGACACCCTATTTAGTAAATCCTATTCAAAATATATTACTATGTATAGTTAAGATTAGAGTCAAAATAAGATGCGTCGTGCATAATCAAATATATGACGGGCTTAGAGACGCTGCTATTAGCCAATAACGTTGAGTCTATGAGCCTTCTGCGACTCAGTACCAGAAAGCTACTACCAATACCAGGGCAAGCGCAGTAGCGCTGTATTACCGCCATCAGTTCGTGAGTTCGCGCCATTCTCGACTAAACCTTTTTTATTATTTTTTTGTGGATTACAAAAGGAGATAATAAGCGCTATTAAAATGAAAATAAAACGATGAATATCTCAATTAAGTCAAAAGTTATAGAGATAAAAAAAAAACATTGGGGGTTTATAAAAAACAAAACACAAAATTCAAATATGACAATATGTTTTTTTTTTGTAAGATATGTTTATACGTTTTTAAAATAAAGGGTTGCAGTAAAAAGCTAGATAACCGTAATTTTTGGCAAAAATGAGCTTCTTGCATTAAAAATGATTAAAAAATCAAGTACATGTTGTTAAAAGATTTGTTCGAAATCTCATTTTTATTGTAGTAATAAAAAGATGGGTAATTCGTAACCAGATACCTGACTCTCTGTACAAATGTCTGCTGTCTTCTTTTGTTTACATGCCTAACCTCTTATCTTTTTTAAAACTTTTTTCTGACCATATTCCTCTTCCTAAAAGTTTTTAAATACTGTAAAATAATATTATACTTCTTTTTCAAAGAAAAAACTCTTAAATAAAGCTATTTGCCACGTTGTTCGCACCAACATACCGTAATAAAATTCCAACATAAAATGTTAAATCTTCATTTTCTACCAAAAGCCACTTTTATAACTTTTACAACAGGTACAGTGCGATACCGCCATATTAAATCTTTATTTTCCCGAAACAGAAAAAGTTTTTGTCTATGAAAACTTTTTTATTCTTATTCAGCCTCCCCATATTTCGGGAGCAAGTTTTTATTATTTATAAAAATTGAAAAATAGATTTTTAGTCGCTACCTAAAAACGATTTTCAAAATCCATGAAATTAGAACCGCAACATTCTTGAATGATTTATTCGGAATTGGTTAACTTTTTCTAGGCAAAACTCATTTTCTCCCAATTTAGCAACTCAATATCTCGGGAGCAAATTTTTATTTTTTTTTTAATCTGAAAATTGCACTTTTTATCGTGATCATCAACCGAGCCTGCTTCAATTTGAGGTTCCTGTCACTTTGAGATTGTAAACTACCACATTTTATTTCTGGGAACTGGAAAATTTTTTTTAATTATACTTTTTTAGCCTCAATTCAGAAACACCTTCAGCTCGGGAGTAAACTTTTGTTTTTAACCTCAAATGGTGATTTCGATTTTACAGAATGTTATTCGCTTTCCTAAAAAATTTCGATTTTTTTGCTCATCTAATTCTGTATACTGCAACCCTTCAAATAATGTTCCAGAAATAAAATAAAAAAATTATTTAACAAAAAACCCAGTTTACTTCACTTATATATGTTTGTAATTTATTATACTATTATACTATTTATTATATTATATAATGTGCATTCTTATATTTGATAAAAATGCATAAATAATTACTAGCTTTTAGCAAAATTGTATAAAAGCTTTAATATTTAAAAATTTTCATTTTTAGACTTCTAATTTCAGCTAGCCTTCGACCTGATGTTCAACTTCAACTTTAAAGTTAGAATATTAATTTCAGGTTAAAGTATTTTTTATCTGGGATTCATATAAATTGTGTAAAACGAAAAAATATTCCTCCGTTAGCCCTGGCTTTTCAGCGAAAAAGCTTGACAGAGATTTTGTCAACAAAATCCAAGCGATACATTAGCGCAATTAGCTTGAGCGTGCGTTTTAGATTTAGGTTGTTTTTAGATAGGGTTCGAATCCCCAGCGGGTGCGATTTTTCGTAGCGTTGTGCGTGCGATTATGTTTGTAAGTGACCGTGCGTGCAATTGCGTAATTTTAAAAATAAATTAAGGGCAGTTATTATATGAAGCCCTCAGAGGAAAAATGTGACTCAGAGAGTTTTGAGGAAAAACAGTAACGAAAAAGTTCCGAGGAAAAATAGTAACCGAAAAAGTACACAGGAAAAAAGGTAAACAAAATATATGATCAGGTCCATCAAGCTAGCACCTTCACAATCAAATTTTGCGATTCTTCATAGCTCAGAATTTTGGGCCTTTTTAGGGCTCTAGAAATACACACAAAATTTTCCGCGAAACAACCCTTAAGTTCAAAAATCAACCCCTCAATTCCCATCGTATTTTTGGGCTTTTTTTGGGCTCCTCGAAAATACCAACTCCGATTTTCTAGCTCCAACCCTTAACGTTAAAAATCAACCCCTTTCCCCCACGCAGATATGACTTTGTTAAAAGATGATCTTTTTCAGAATTTCACAGTGTGGATAGAGTCTCAGATTTTTGGGCTCCTCAAAACTACCCACTCCGATTTCTGGGCTCCAACCCTGAACGTTAAAAATCAACCCTTTCCTCCCACGCAGATATGACTTTGTCAAAAGATAATCTTTTTGAGAATTTCAGAGTGTGGATAGAGTCTCAGAATTTTGGGCTTCTCGAAAAAACCCACCCTGATTTTTGGGCTCCAACCCTTCTCGTTAAAAATCAACCCCTTGGAACCACACAGAAATGACTTTGTCATAAAATAATGTTTTTAAGAATTTTCAAGTATCAATAGAGTCTCTGATTTTTGGGCTCCTCGAAAATACCCACTTCGATTTTTGGGCTCCAACCCTTAACGTTAAAAATCATCCCCTTTCTCCCACGCAGATATGACTTTGTCAAAAAACAATCTTTTTCAGAATTTTACAGTGTGGGTAGACTTTGATTGCTGGGGTCCTCGAAAATACCCACGCTAATTTTTTGCTCTAACCCTTAAAGTTGAAAATCAACCCCTTGGTAACGCGCAGATATGACTTTGTCAAAAACCAATCTTTTTCAGAATTTTACAGAGTGGGTAGAGACTTTGATTTTTGGGGTCCTCGAAAATACCCACGCTAATTTTTTGCTCTAACCCTTAAAGTTAAAAATCAACCCCTTGGTACCGCGCAGATATGACTTTGTCAAAAAATAATATTTTTCAGAATTTTACAGTGTTGGTAGAGACTTTGATTTTTGGGGTCCTCGAAAATACCCACGCTAATTTTGTTCTCTAACCCTTAAAGTAAAAAATCAACCCCTTGGTACCACGCAGATATGACATTGTCAAAAAATAATCTTTTTGTTAATTTTACAATGTGGCTAGAGCCTCTGATGTTTGGGCTCCTCGAATATACCCACTCCGGTTTGTGGGCTCCAACCCTTAAAGTTAAAAATTAACCCCTTGGTACCACGCAGATATGGCATGGTCAAAAAATAATCTTTTTGATAATTTTACAATGTGGCTAGAGCCTCTGATGTTTCGGCTCCTCGAAGATACCCACTCCGGTTTGTGGGCTCCATCCCTTGAAGTTAAAAATCAACCGCTTGGTTCCACGCAGATATGACTTTGTCAAAAAATAATCTTTTTCACAATTTTAGAATGTGGATCGTGACTTTGATTCTTGGGCTTCTTGAAAATACCCACTCCGATTTTTGGGATTCCAACCCTTAACGCTAAACACCAACCCCTTGGTACCACGCAGATATGACTTTGTAAAAAAATAACCTTTTTCAGAATTTTACAGTGTGGATAGAGTCTCTGATCTTTGGGCTCCTCGAAAACACACACTTCGAATTTGGGCTCCAACACTTAAGGGAAAAATCAACCCCTTGGTATCACGCAGATATGACTTTGTCAAAAATATAACCTTTTTCAGAATTTTACAGTGTGGGAAGAGACTTTGATTTTTGGGGTCTTCGAAAATATCAACGCTAATTTTTGAGCTCCAACCCTTATTGTTAAACATCAACCCCTTGGAACCACGCAGATATGACTTTGTCAAAAAATAATATTTTTAAGCATTTTAAAATATCAATAGAGTCTCTGATTTTTAGGCTCCCCGAAAATAGACACTCCAATTTTTGGGCTCCAACCCTTAAAGTTGAAAATCAACCCCTTAGTACCACGCAGATATGATTTTGTCCAAAAATAATCTTTTTCAGAACCTTAGAGTGTGGATAGAGACATTGATTCTTGGGCTCCTTGAAAAAAACAATGCTGATTTCTGGGCTTCAACCCTTAACGGTAAAAATCAAACCCTTGGTGCCACGCAGATATGACTTTGTCAAAAAATAATCTTTTTCAGAATTTTACAGTGTGGATAGAGACTTTGATTTTTGGGCTCTTTGGAAATACACACGCTGAATTTTTGCACCAACCCTCCAAGTTAAAAATCAACCCCTTTGTACCACGCAGATATGACTTTGTCAAAAAATAATCTTTTTCAGAATTTTACAGAGTGGATTTATTTGATTTTTGGGCTCCTCGAAAATACCCACTCTGATTTTTGGATTCACCCCATACCGCTGAAGATAAATCCCTTGGAACGACGCAGATATGACTTTGTCAAGAAACAATGTTTTTAAGAATGTTAAAGTATGAATAGAGTCCCTGATTTTTAGCTCCTCGAAAATACCTACTTCGATTTTTGGGCTGCAACCCTTAAGGTTAAATACCAAACCCCTGAAACCACGCAGATATGACTTTGTCAAAAAATAATCTTTTTCAGAATTTAGCAATGTGGCTAGAGTCTCTGATTTTTCGGCTTCTCGAAAATACCCACTCCTATTTTTGGGCTCCAACACTTGAAGTTCAAAATGTATTTCTTTGTACCACGCAGATATGACTTTGCCAAAAAAAATTCTTTTTGATAATTTTACAGTGTAGATAGAGTCTTTGATTTTTGGGATTCTCGAAAATACACACGCTCAAAAATCAGAGACTCTAGTCACATTGTAAAATTCTCAAACAGATTATTTTTTGATAAGGTCATATCTGCGTGGTACCAAGGGAATGATTTTTAACGTTCAGTGTTGGGGCCGAAAAATCAGAGTATGTATTTTCGAGGAGCCCAAAAATTAAAAACTGTATTAATGCTTCAAAATTCTTAAAAACATTATTTTTTGACACTCATATCTGCCTGGTACCAAGGGGTTGATCTTTACCGTTAAGGGTTGGAGCCGAAAAATCGGAGTTTGTATTTTCGAGGAGCCCAAAAATCATAGACTTCATTGATACTTTAAAATTCTTAAAAACATTATTTCTTGACAAAGTCATGTCTGCGTGGTTCCAAGGAGTTGACCTTTAACGATAATGGTTGGAGCTCGGAAATCAACATGGGTATTTTCGAGGAGCCGAAAAATCAAAGCCTCTATCCACACTGTGACAATCTGAAAAAGATTATTTTTGGACCAAGTCATATCTGCGTGGTACCAAGGGGTTGATTTTTAACCTTAAGGGCTGAAGCCCAAAAATCGGAGTGGGTATCGTCGAGGAGCTCAAACAATAGAGATTCTAGGCACATTGTAAAATTCACAAAAAGATTATTTTTTGACAATGCCATGTCTGCGTGGTGCCAAGGAGTTTATTTTTAACTTTGAAGTTTGGTGTCCAGAAATCCGAGTGGGTATCTTCGAGGAGCCTATAAATCAGAGACTCTAGCCACATTGTAAAATTCTCAAAAAGATTATTTTTTGACATTGCTATATCTGCGCGGTACAAAGGGGTTGATTTTTACCGATAAGGGTTGGAGTCCAAAAATCCCAGTGTGTATTTTCGAGGGGCCCAAAAATCAGAGACTCTATTGATACTTAAAAATTCTTAAAAACATTTTTTGACAAAGTCATATCTGCCTGGTACCAAGGGGTTGATTTTTAACGATAATGGTTGGAGCCCAAACATCAGAGTGGGTATCTTCGAGGAGCCCAAAACGCAGAGACTCTATTGATACTTTAAAATTCTTAAAAACATTTTTTGACAAAGTCATATCTGCGTGATACCCAGGGGTTGGTTTTTGCTGTTAAGGGTCGGAGCCCAAAAATCAGAGTGGGTATCTTCGAGGAGCCCAAAAATTAGACTCTAGCCACATTGTGAAATTCTCAAAAAGATTATTTTTTGACCAAGTCATATCTGCGTGGTACAAAGGGGTTGATTTTTACCGATAAGGGTTGTGGTCCAAAAATACGAGTGGTTATCTTCGAGGAGCCCTAAAATCAAAGAATCTTGCTACTTTGTAAAATTCTCGAAAAGATTATTTTTTGACAAAGTCATATCTGCGTTCTACCAAGGGGTTGATTTTTACTGGAAAGGGTTGGAGCCCAAAAATCGAAGTGTGTGTTTTCGAGGAGCTCAAAAATCAGAGACTCTATTGATACTTTGAAATTCTTAAAAATATTTTTTTCCGACAAAGTCATATCCGCGTGGTACCAAGGGGTTGATTTTTAACGATAATGTTAGGAGCCCAAACATCAGAGTGGATATCTTCGAGGACCCCAAAAATTATACTCTAGACACATTGTGAAATTCGAAAAAGGATTATTTTTTGACAATTCTATATCTGCGCGGTACCAAGGGGTTGATTTTTAGCGTTGAGGGTTGGAGCCCATAAATCGGAGTGTGTATTTTCGAGGAGCGCAAAAATCAGAGAATCTATTGATAATTTGAAATTCTTAAAAACATTATTTTTTCACAAAGTCATATCTGCGTGGTACCAAGGGGTTGATTTTTCCCGTTAAGGGCTGGAGCCCAAAAATCTAAATGTGTACGTATTTTAAAGGAGCCCAAAAATCAGAGACTCTAGCCACATTGTAAAACTCGGAAATGTTATTTTTTGCCAATGCCATATCTGCGTGGTACCAAGGGGTTGATTTTTTGCGTTGAGGGTTAGAGCCCAAAAATCGGAGTTGGTATTTTCGAGGAGCCAAAAAATCAGAGACTCTAGTGATACTTTGAAATTCTTAAAAATAGTTTTTTTCGACAAAGTCATATCTTTGTGGTTCCATTGCGTTGATTTTCAACTTTAAGGGTTGACGCCCAAAAATTGGAGTGAGTATTTTCGAGTTGCCCAAAAACCAGTGACTCTAGCCATATTGTAAAATTCTAAAAAAGATTATTTTTTGACAATGCCATATCTGCGTGCTACCATGGGGTTGGTTTTTAGCGTTAAGGGTTGGAGCCCAAAAATCGGAGTGGGTATTTTCGAGGAGCCCAAAAATCAAAATATCTATCCACACTGTAAAATTCTGAATAAGATTATTTTTTGAAAAAGTCATATCTGCGTGGTACCAAGGGGTTGATTTTTGCTGTTAAGGGTTGGAGCCCAAAAACCGGAGTGGTTATTTTCGATGGGCCCAATAATCAAAGTCTCTATCCACACTGTGAAATTCTGAAAAAGATTATTTTTTGACAAAGTCATATCTGCGTGGTACCAAGGGGTTAATTTTTAACTTTAAGGGTTGGAGCCCACAAACCAGAGTGGGTATCTTCGAGGAGCCCAAACATCAGAGGCTCTAGCCACATTGTTAAATTATGAAAAAGATTATTTTTTGACAATGCCATATCTGCGTGGTACCAAGGGGTTGATTTTCAACGTTCTGGTTAGAGCCCAAAAATCAGAGTGGGTATCTTCTAGGAACCCAAAAATTAGAGACTCTATTGATACTTTAAAATTCTTAAAAATATTTTTTTTTGACAATGCCATATCTGTGTGGTACCAAGGGGATGATTTTTAGCGTTGAGGAATAGAGCCCAAAAATCGGAGTGTGTATTTTCGAGGAGCTCAAAAAGCAGAGACTCTATTGATACTTTAAATTTCTTAAAAATATATTTTTTTGACACAGTCATATCTGCGTCGTACCAAGGGGTTGATTTTTCCGTTAAGGGTTGGAGCCCAAAAATCGAAGTGTGTGTTTTCGAGGAGCCCAAAAATCAGAGACTCGAGCCACATTGTAAAATTCGAAAAAGGATTATTTTTTGACAATGCCATATCTGCGCATTACCAAGGGGTTGATTTTTAGCGTTGAGGGTTGGAACCCAAAAATCGGAGTGTGTATTTTCGAGGAGCCCAAAAATCAGAGGCTCTATTGATACTTTGAAATTATTAAAAACATTATTTTTTGACAAAGTCATATCTGCGTGGTTCCATGGCGTTGATTTTAAACTTTAAGGGTTGAAGCCCAAAAATTGGAGTGAGTATTTTCGAGTTTCCCAAAAAGCAGTGACTCTAGCCATATTGTAAAATTCTAAAAAAGATTATTTTTTGACAATGCCATATCTGCGTGGTACCAAGGGGTTGGTTTCTAGCGTTAAGGGTTGGAATCCCAAGAATCGGAGTGGGTATTTTCGAGGAGACCAAAAGTCAAAATCTCTATCCACACTGTAAAGTTCTGAAAAAGATTATTTTTTGATGTCATATCTGCGTGGTACCAAGGGGTTGATTTTTCCCGTTAAGGGTTGGAGCCCAAAAATCTGACTGGTTATTTTCGTGGGGCCCAAAAATCAAAGTCTGTATCCACACTGTGAAATGCTGAAAAACATTATTTTTTGACAATTCATATCTGCGTGGTACCAATGGGTTAATTTTTAACTTTAAGGGTTGGAGCCCACAAACCGGAGTGGGTATCTTCGAGGAGCCCAAACATCAGAGGCTCTAGCCATACTGTAAAATTATCAAAAAGATTATTTTTTGACAATGCCATATCTGTGTGGTACCAAGGGGTTGATTTTCAACGTTATGGTTGGAGCCCAGAAATCAGAGTGGTTATCTTCGAGGAGCCCAAAAATCAACGAATCTTGCTACATTGTAAAATTCTCGAAAAGATTATTTTTTGACAAAGTCATATCTGCGTTGTACCAAGGGGTTGATTTTTCCCGTTAAGAGTTGGAGCCCAAAAATCGAAGTGTGTGTTTTCGAGGAGCCCAAAAATCGGAGACTCTAGCCACAATGTCAAATTCGGAAATGTTATTTTTTGCCAATGCCATATCTGCGTGGTACCAAGGGGTTGATTTTTTGCGTTGAGGGTTGGAGCCAAAAAGTCGGAGTAGGTATTTTCGAGGAGCCCAAAAATCAGAGACTCTATTGATACTTTGAGCTTCTTAAAAACATTATTTTTTGACAACGTCATATCTGCGTGGTACCAAGGGGTTGATTTTTACCGGTAAGGGTTGCAGCCCAATCATCAGAGTTGGTATCTTCGAGGAACCCAAAAAGCAGAGACTCTATTGATACTTTGAATTTCTTAAAAACATTATTTTTTGACAAAGTCATATCTGCGTGGTACCAAGGGGTTGATTTTTGCGACTATATTAGCGACTATATCCGGATTTTAATCCGGAGGACATATGGAAAATAGCATTTCATCTGGCCCTATCCGGAACTTTGTCATAACTTAAGTTAGAAGACTCTTTTCATCTAAGTCCAAGAACCGTTTTCTATCTGGATCTATCCGGCTTTGAAGCGAACATTGGAAACAGAAAACTGAATTATTTGCCCGACGAAATCTTATGCGGCCCTATCTGGAACTATGTCGGAACTTACATTAGAAGACTGTTTTCGTTCAAGTCCGAAAACGATTGCCTATCTAAATCTATCCAGCTTTGAAGCGAACATCGGAAATAGAAAACTGAATTATTTGCCCGACGGAATCTTATGCAGCCCTATCTGGAACTATGTCGGAACTTACATTACACGGAGAAAAATGGAGAAAGAATTGTTACGAAGAGTGCTTTATGACTGTATTACATTATAGAGTATAATGGTACTAGTGATTAATGCTCGAGTACAGCTACCCTTTCTACACTGTTTAGTTGTGATTACTAGATCACATTATTCCTATATCTATAAATGAGTATTTAATAGACTAATACGAATAAATGTCACATAGATCTTACTTTGATTCATTTCAATACAGTACCTTTTGTAAAGACACCCTATTTAGTAAATCCTATTCAAAATATATTACTATGTATAGTTAAGATTAGAGTCAAAATAAAATGCGTCTTGCATAATCAAATATATGAAGGGCTTAGAGACGCTGTTATTAGCCAATAACGTTGAGTCTATGAGCCTTCTTCGACTCAGTACCAGAAAGCTACTACGAATACCAGGCCAAGCGCAGTAGCGCTGTATTACCGCCATCAGTTCGCGAGTTCGCGCCATTCTCGACTAAACCTTTTTACATTCTCATTCTAATGAGAAGGTATTGGTTTTATGTAAAATTTGACATAGTCGGTTTTCATCAAATCTCCACGTTTTGAGACCCCCTGAGCTAGAAAAAACGATTTTTACGAAGGTGTCTGTCTGTAGTCTGTAGTCTGTCTGTCTGTCAGTCTGTCTGTCTGTCTGTCTGTAGCCACGATAACTTTCGAAAAAATGATCAGATTTGATTGAGCTTTGGCACACTTTTTTATGGCCGAAAAATAGAGAACGAGTTCGTTAACCAGCTATTTTGGATGAAAATTCAAAAAGTGAACACATTTTGAAAATTTTTGAGACCACTTTTTTTGAAGATTTGAAAATTCTATGTACGGTATTACGCAAAATTACGAACAAAATATTCTTATGACTTTTCGTGATAAAAAAAAATTACTGGAGTTATAGCATTTTCAAAATTCCAAAAAACAAACGAAAATGAACATTTTAAGCCGAAAAACGCACGATATGAAAAAAAGTCAAGAGGAGAAAAACTTTGATTCCTGAACACCCTATAATATCTTCATAACAACTTTTTGAATTTTTTGAAAAATAAAAAATTCAAATTTTGATCGCACAAAAAATTAATGAAAAATCAAAAAAGCCATTTTGCTGTCAAACTATGCAAGATACCAGAAAAGATCATCTCACCAAAATTGTGCACCTAAAAAAGATCTACAAATTTCTTATCATTCACCTTTTGATATGACGCGTAGTTTTTGTTTTATTCATAAAAAACAGCATTGAAAATAGAAAAATCAAATTTTCAGACGAATATTACCAGCTACGAAAAAATGACCGAAACAAAATTTGTTCATCCAAGGAAGAGGTACAAATTTATTGTGACTCACGTTTCGATAGGATGCGTGGTTTTTTTTTTATTCGTGAAAATAACATTGACAGTAAAAAAAATCAAATTTTTGAAAAAACAATGCAAGGTACGTAAACATATAAATGAACAAAAATTGTGCATTCAAAAAAGACTTACAAACCCGTAATCAATTTTTGTTGTAAGAATATATTCAAAATGAAAAAATTAACTTTTTTGATAAACGGCACAAGCTAAAATAAAATGTTAACTAATAAAATTTGTCGCCTGAATTATATCATTACTTTTCATTTGAAATCAAATACAAATTTAGTAATTTGTATATGAAGAACATATAACACGAAACACAAAGTGCGCGTTCAGTGTATTTACCAAATCGCACGCCGTAAGTGCGCTCAAACTTTTTTGTTTCTATCATACGGTGCACAGAACCGAGCGTGGAACGCAAGGTTCAAATGATTTTCAAATCAAATATCAAGCGCGAAGCGCGAGTGTCTGGATGAGAATGTGTTCCTTAAGGTCGATAGAACCTTGAGTAAATAAAGTTCCTTTTCAGTCTAAAATAAAAACAAATTTAACAATCACTTAATATGTAGAGGTTTTGATAATTTTATAATATTTGTAAACAAACTTTTTCTTTTCATCGAAGTCGAACACGAAGTTGAAAAATCTAGAGCAACCGAGCGTAAAGCGCGATGTAGATACGCCCGAGCGCGTAGCGCGAGGTGAATACATAATCGAGTGCGAAGCGCGAGATAAATATATGATCGAGCGCGAAGCGCGAGATCCAACAGTTGCGCGCCCTAGGTAAAAGTAACTTTATATGACTGTATTTAACTATTTTGTTGAAAAATTGTGTTTTTTGTTTGAAATTAATGTTTTTAACTGAAAATTTAACTATTGTAGTTTTGGTTGAAAATTTATCGTTTTTAGTTGAAAATTCAAGTATCTGGTTCAAAATTCATGTGTTTTGTTTTGAATTTGTTCTTTTTGGTAGAAAATTAATATTCTTGGTTGAAAATTCATCTTTTTGCTTGAACATTCAAAAGTTTAGTTGCAATTTTCTATCTATTTTGACTGAAAAATCTTTCTTAGTTGAAAATTCAACTGATGTTGAAAACTCGCATTTTTGGTTTTATTAAAATGTTGTTGATTGAAATATCAACTACTACATCTTTCGTGCATAATTCATCTTTTCGGGAATGAAAATTTAATTACTTGGTTGAAAGTTAAACTCTTTTGGTAAACATGATTTTTGTTTTGGTTTAAGATTAATCATTTTAATCGAAAACTCAATACTTTGGTTGAAAAATTAACTTTTTTGTTGAAAATTCGTATTTTTTTTGCCTGAAGATTAATTTTTCTACTGAAAATTTAAGTGGTCCAGTTGAAACTTCAACAGTTTTGTTGAAAATTTGTTTGTTTTTTTTTGGTTAAAACTTAATTTTAAAGTGAAATCGTAACTATTCAGTTCTTGGTTGAACAATTATTTTTTTTGTAGTATTAAATTCGTCTTTTTTGGTAGAAATTAATCTTCTTGGTTGATAATTAATCTTTTTGGTTGAAAATTAAATTTCTCCAGTTGAAGTTTCATCATTTTTGTTGAAGATTCATTACTTTGTTTGAAAGTGTAACTATTTTTTTAAAGATTGGTTTTTTTCTCGTTGAATATTATTCTTTTTAACTGAAAATTTATCTATTAAATTTTTGGTTGAAAATTTATCTTTTTTAGTTGAAAATTATGTATTTTGTTGAAAATTTGTCTTTTTTTGATAGACATTAATTTTTTTATTTCAAAATTCATTTTTTGTTTGTTGAAAATTCTCTTTTTGGTTGAAACTTCAACTATTCCAGTTAAAGATTCATTGGTTTAAGTGGAAAATTCATCTTTTTGGCTTAAATCTCAACAATATGGTTGGAAATTTGTTTTTCTTAGTTGAAAATTTAACTATTTCGTAAAAAATTAATTTATTTTGTTGACAAATCGTCTTTTTTTGGTAGAAAATTAACCATTTTGTTTGAAAATCAATCTTATGATTTGAAAATTCATTTTTTTGGTTGAAAATAAAACTGCTTTGTTGACAGTTAAACCCTTTTGTTAAAAATTTTGTTTGTTTGTTCGTCTATTCCAGTTGAAGATTCATAATTCTAGTTAAAAATCCATCCATGCTTGAAGATTTTTTGTTTGTTTGTTGATAAATTAATTTTGTAACTGAAAATTTAATTGTACCACGTTTGGTTGAAAACTGATCTTTCTTAGTTGAAAATTCAACTATTTGGTAGAAAATTATTCTCTTTTAGTTGAAAATTCAACCATTTGATTGAGAATTCGTGTATTTTGTTGAAAATATCGTCTTTTTGGTGGCAAATTTATCTTTTATGGTTGAAAGTTACTTATTTATCATTTAAATATCTACTATCATGTTCCTGGTCCAAAATTCATCTCTTTTGGTTTAAAATTCTACTAATTATTGGAAAATTTAATTATTTTGTTGAAAATACAACTATTTTGTTGGAAAGTCATCTTTCTTAATCGAAAATTTAACTTTTTTGTTAAATATTCGTCTTTCTGGATTAAAAATTCGTCCTTTTGGATTAAAAATTCATCTTTTGGTAGAAAAGTCATATTTTTTTTTTGTTGAATGCTAATTCTTTTTATTTGAAAAGTCTACTGTTATGTTTTGAATTTCACAATCATCTGTTTTGGTTAAAAATTCTACTAATTGGTCGAAAATTCAACTGTTTTTTTGAACATTCGTCTTTTGGATTGGAAATTCATCTTTACTAGTTGAAAATTCAACTGTTTGGTTGAACATTCTACTATTTTGTTAAAAATTTAATTATTTTATTTCAAGTTTATTTCTGTGGTTGAAAATTTAACTATTTTGTTCAAAATTCGTTTTTTTTATGGTTGAAATATCAACTATTACATTTTTCGCTGAGAATTCAAGTTTTTGTTAAAAGTTCAACTTTTCGGTTTAAGAATTCCTCTGTCTTCTAAAAAATTCGTATTTTTTGCTTGAAAATGTAAATCTTTGGTTGAAAATGCAACAGTTTTTGGTTGAAGTTTAATTTTTTTAAATTAAAAATTCAACCATTTATTTGACAAGTCACCTACATCAATGTTATCTAAAAGAATTTACTCCCTTATTTTCTTGAAAGATCACCTTGTTTTTCCTGTTTTCAGAGCATTTTGGACTGTGAAGTCTGATATCACTTTTACAATAATTTACATTCTATATTTTACCATGGAGTTCTAAAATATCCATTTCTTGCCAAAAGTTATATAATTAAGTAATTAGTATTAAATAATTATTATTACAAAGGATCAAAGGTCCACCGGGAAGAATGTAGTTTTTGACTGGGAAATAGCCTGGAGTTTTTTCTGTTTTGAAGTTGAACTGCTACCCTGATTTAGAAAAAAATATCTATCAAGAGATAGAGAAAAAAAGCGAAACAGAGAGAGAAGTTTTATGAAAAGGATGAAAAATTCCACAATATTGCTAATTGCAGTGAGGTCCATTAGGATTTTCTATATTTCAAGTTTACTCTGAAGATTACGTCTGTTTCCAAACTCAACTCTGCACTGCAATTCCTGGTGTATGCGTAGCCTGGCTTATGTGATTCTGCGTTCACGATTCCAGCGAATCAATAACAACCGAGAGCGTAACAATACAGAACCCGCAGTTATGGCTCTGAGGTCGCTTTTCCAATTTGTGCAAGCCTTCCCACATATTGCTTTCGCTTTCATGTTCATTCGCAATATTTGCAGAATGTTCTTATTTTTCTTTAGAAAATCTTGTTTCCGTAATGATTTCCTTCCATTAAGGCGCTTCAAACAAGTTTCGGTTTCGCTTGATCCACTGCACGTCTAAAAGGATGAATTGTTGAACGTAATATTTTTACCACATAATCTAAAGGCAATTATACCGGTTTGGACAGGGAGCTTTTTCCGGAAAATGTTCTTTTTTTTTGTTGTAATTGAAATTGAAGTGCGTTTTTGCGCTTAAAACCGACAACACCGGCATCCCAGCGTACACAATAGTCAGAGTGTTGCCGGTTTCAGGTGCAAAAAACACTCCATTTTCAATTACAAAAAAGACATAGGAGCATTTTTTGGAAAAAAACTTTTTGTCCAAACCGGTATAATTGCCTCTAGATTATGTGGTAAAAATGTTACGTTCAGCAATTCATCCTTTTAGACACACAGTGGATCAAGCGAAACCGAGACTCGTTTGAAGCGCCTTAAGGAATCATTCATAAACTACGTTAGGGGCTGTTCAAAAAATGCGTGACACTTTTTCCTGACATTTTTGGACCCCCACCCCTCTATGTAACGCTTTTTCTATAGTAAGTGTGTGTAAGTTTAACATTGGCGTAACCCGCGAGGTGCCCCCCCCCCCCCTAAAGGCGTTACGTTGTTTTTTGAACGGCCCCTTGCCAATTTGAGCGGTGGGTAAGGGGATCACACCAAAAACTACGTTTTGTAAGAGGGGGTGGTTGCGGGTGGAGGTGGGGGGGATCAATGGACGTAATGTTACGAACTTAGATTATGTTTAGTACGTTTCCTGAAGATAAATTTGAGCAAAGTTTGCGATGAGAATATCCAACTATTTTTTTTTAAGTTTGCTTTTTTTTTTTGGTTAAAAAGTCTACTATTATATCTTTGGTTATATGATTGTATTTAACTATTTTGTTGCAAATTTGTGTTCTTTGTTTGAAATTAATGTTTTTGACTGAAAATTTAACTATGGTAGTTTTGGATGAAAATTGATCGTTTTTAGTTTAAAATTCAAGTATCTGGTTCAAAATTCATGTGTTTTGTTGAGAATTTGTTCTTTTCCGTAGAACATTAATATTCTTGGTTCAAAATTCATCTTTTTGCTTGAAATTTCAAAAGTTGAGTTGCAATTTTCTATCTATTTTGACTGAAAAATCTTTCTTAGTTGAAAATTCAACTTATGTTGAAAACTCGTATTTTTGGTTGGTTAAAAATACTATTTAGTTGAAAATTTAATTATTTTGTTAACATTGCAACTGTTTGGTTGAAAAGTCATCTTTTTGGTAAAAAATTCAACTACTTGGTTGAAACTTGAGCTACTTTGTTCAAAATTCATTTTTTTGGTTGAGGATTCATCTCTTTGGTTGAAAATTGAACTATTTGGTTGGAAACTTATGTATTTTGTTGAAAATTTTACTTTCCTGTAGAAAATGAATCCTGTTGGTTGAAAAATCATCTTTTTGTTTGAAAATTCAACTGTTACATGTTTTGCTGAGAATTTTTTTTTGTTAAAAAATGAACTACTTGCTTTAGAGCTAAACCACCTTGTAAAAAATTCATTTTTTTGTCGTTGGAAGATTCATCTCTGTAGTTGGAAATTTAACTATCATGTTGAAAATTCGTTTTATTTTTAGTTGAAAATTAATCTTTTTTAGTTGAAAATTCAACTATTTGTTTGAAAATTCCTCTTTTTGGTATAAAATGTGTCCTCTTGGTATAAAAAGCATATTTTTTTAGTTGAAAATTCAACTATTTAATCGAATATGGAACTCTTTTGTTCAAAATTCATCATTTTTGATTAAAAATACAACTTTTTGGTTGAAAATTAATCCGTTTTGGTTGTGGATTCAACTATTTTGTTGAAAATTCGTTTTTTTTTTATTGAATTTTACTATTTTTGATTTTAAATTAAATTTTTTTTTGGTTGAAATATCAACTATTACATGTTTCTTTGAGAATTCATCTTTTTTGGTTGAAAAATGAAGTACTTGGTTTAAAGATGAATTACATTGTAAATATTCGTTTTTTTGTTCAAGATTCATCATTTCAGTTGAAAATGCAATTAATTGGCTGTAAATTCACTTTTTTGTTAAAAATCCAAATTTTCGAATTGGAAATTCAAGTTTTTTGGTAGAAAATTTATCTTTTTGGCT
This sequence comes from Andricus curvator, assembly GCA_932195095.1. Lineage (NCBI taxonomy): Eukaryota > Metazoa > Arthropoda > Insecta > Hymenoptera > Cynipidae > Andricus > Andricus curvator. Next base: position 122,500 of record CAKNYM010053228.1, read on the forward strand.
TGAAAATTTAATTATTTTGTTTTAATTGGAACTATTTTGTTTAAAAAAATCATCTTTTTTGGTCAAAAATTGAACTACTTGGTTAAAGTTGAACTAATTTGTTAAAAATTCATATCTTTGATTGAAGATTCATCTTTTTGGTAGAAAATTTAACTATTTTTTTGAAAAATCTTTTCATTTTTGGTTTAAAGTTAATTTTTTTTTATAGTTGAAATATCAACTATTTGGTTCAGAACTCATGTATTTTGTTGAAAATTCATCTTTTTTGTAGAAAATTAATCTTCTTGGTTAAAAAAATTATCTTTTTGGTTGAAAATTCAACTATTACATGTTTCGCTGAGAATTCATCTTTTTTTGTTAAGCAAGAAACTAGTTGGGGTAGGGCTGAACCACCTTGTAAAAAATGCACTTTTTTGTTGGAAGATTCATCGCTTCAGTTGGCAATTTAACTATCATGTTGAAAATTCCTTTTATTTTTAGTTGAAAATTAATCTTTTTTAGGTGAAAATTCAACTATTTGGTTGAAAATTCCTCTTTTTGGTAGAAAATGAATCCTCCAACTATTTAATCGAATATGGAACTCTTTTGTTGAAAATTCATCCTTTTTTTATTAAAAATACAACTTTTTGGTTGAAAATTAATCCGTTTTGGTTGAAAATTCGTTTTTTTTTGTTGAATTTTATTATTTTTGATTTTAAATTGAAATTTGTTGTTGTTGAAATATTAACTATTACGTTGGTCTTTGAGAAATCATATTTTTTGATAAAAAAATGAAGTACTTAGTTTAAAGTTTAACCACATTGTACGTATTGTTTTTTTCGGTTGAAGATTCATCATTTTAGTTGAAAATTGAACTATTTGGTTGTAAATTAATTTTTTTGTTGAAAAGTCGACTGTTTTGAAGAAAATGTGCTTTTTTGGCTTGAAGATTTAACAATTTGATTGGAAATTCATGTGTATTGTTGAAAATTCGTCTTTCTTGGTAGAACTTTAATCTTCTTGGTGGAAAATTAATCTTTTTCGTTCCAAATTCAACAATGTCATTAAAAATTAAACTAATATGTGAAAAATCAACTTTTTTGTTAAAAAATAATATTTTCATATTGAAATTTCAACTGTTTTGCAGAAAATCCGCCTTTTTGGCTTCAAAATTCAACAATTTTGTTGAAAATTCATGTATTTTGTTGAACATTCCTCTTTTTTGGTAGAAAGTTAATTTTCTTGGTGAAAAGTTCATCTTTTTGGTTGAAAATTTAACTATTTCGTTGAAAGTTGAACTACTTTGTTAAAAATTCATTTTTTTTTAATTCCCGGTTTCATTGAAAATTTAACTATTGTGTTCAAAATTAATTTTTTTCCTGGTTAGGCATTGAGTTTTTTTTTAATCTGAAAATGTAACTATTTCATTTTGGTTGAAAATTGATCTTTTTACATTCTCATTCTAATGAGAAGGTATTGGTTTTATGTAAAATTTGACATAGTCGGTTTTCATCAAATCTCCACGTTTTGAGACCCCCTGAGCTAGAAAAAACGATTTTTACGAAGGTGTCTGTCTGTCTGTAGTCTGTAGTCTGTAGTCTGTCTGTCTGTAGCCACGATAACTTTCGAAAAAATGATCAGATTTGATTGAGCTTTGGCACACTCTTTTATGGCCGAAAAATAGAGAACGAGTTCGTTAACCAGCTATTTTGGATGAAAATCCAAAAATTGAGCACATTTTGAAAATTTTTGAAACCACTTTTTTGGAAGATTTGAAAATTCTATGTACGGTCATTAATAGTAGGCAAAATGACGAACAAAATATTCTTATGACTTTTCGTGATAAAAAAAAAATTACTGGAGTTATAGCATTTTCAAAATTCCAAAAAACAAACGAAAATGAACATTTTAAGCCGAAAAACGCACGATATGAAAAAAAGTCAAGAGGAGAAAAACGTTGATTCCTGAACACCCTATAATATTTTCATAACAACTTTTTGAATTTTTTGAAAAATAAAAAATTCAAATTTTGATCGCACAAAAAATTAATGAAAAATCAAAAAAGCCATTTTGCTGTAAAACTATGCAAGATATCAGAAAAGATCATCTCACAAAAATTGTGCACCTAAAAAAGATCTACAAATTTCTTATCATTAACTTTTTGATATGACGCGTAGTTTTTGTTTTATTCGTAAAAAACAGCATTGAAAATAGAAAAATCAAATTTTCAGACGAATATTACCAGCTAGGAAAAAATGATGGAAACAAAATTTGTTCATCCAAGGAAGAGGTACAAATTTATTGTTACTCATGTTTCGGTAGGATGCGTGGTTTTTGTTTTATTCGTGAAAATAACATTGATAGTAAAAAAAATCAAATTTTTGAAAAAACAATGCAAGGTACGAAAACATATAAATGAACAAAAATTGTGCATTCAAAAAAGACGTACACACCCGTAATCAATTTTTGTGGTAAGAATATATTGAAAATGAAAAAATTAACTTTTTTGATAAATGGCACAAGCTAAAATAAAATGTTAACTAATAAAATTTGTCGCCTGAATTATATCATTACTTTTCATTTGAAATCAAATACAAATTTAGTAATTTGTATATGAAGAACATATAACACGAAGCACAAAGTGCGCGCTCAGTGTATTTACCAAATCGCACGCCGTAAGTGCGCTCAAACTTTTTTGTTTCTATCATACGGTTCAAATGATTTTCAAATTAAATATCGAGCGCGAAGCGCGAGTGTCTGGATGAGAATGTGTTCCTTAAGGTCGATAGAACCTTGAGTAAATAAAGTTCCTTTTCAGTCTAAAATAAAAATAAATTTAACAATCACTTAATATGTAGAGGTTTTGATAATTTTATAATATTTGCAAACAAACTTTTTCTTTTCATCGAAGTCGAACACGAAGTTCAAAAATCTAGAGGAGCCTAGCGTAAAGCGCGATGCAAATACGCCCGAGCGCGTAGCGCGAGGTGAACACATAATCGAGCGCGAAGCGCGAGATCCAACAGTCGCGCGCCCTAGGCGCGCTCAAACTTGCGAGCGAAGCGAGCCGCGCGCGAAGCGCGCTATGAGAATGTGCCCGCGAAGCGGGCAGATTTTTTATTACTTTTTTGTGGATTACAAAAGGAGATAATAAGCGCTATTCAAATGAAAATAAAACGATGAATATCTCAATTAAGTCAAAAGTTATAGAGATACAAAAAACATTGGGGGTTTATAAAAAACAAAACACAAAATTCAAATATGACAATATGTTTTTTTTTTTGTAAGATATGTTAATACGTTTTTTAAATAAAGGGTTGCAGTACAAAGCTAGATAACCGTAATTTTTGGAAAAAAATGATCTTTTTGCATTAAAAATGATTAAACAATCAAGTACATGTTGTTAAAAGATTTGTTCGAAATCTCATTTTTATTGTAGTAATAAAAAGATTGGTAATTCGTAACCAGATACCTGACTCTCTGTACACATGTCTGCTGTCTTCTTTTGTTTACATGCCTAACCTCTTATCTTTTTTAAAACTTTTTTCTGACCATATTGCTCTTCCTAAAAGTTTTTAAATACTGTAAAATAATATTATACTTCTTTTTCAAATGGTGATTTCGATTTTACAGAATGTTATTCGCTTTCCTAAAAAATTTCGATTTTTTTGCTTATCTAATTCTGTATACTGCAACCCTTCAAATAATGTTCAAGAAATAAAATAAAAAAATTATTTAACAAAAAACCCAGTTTACTTCACTTATATATGTTTGTAATTTATTATACTATTATACTATTTATTATATTGTATAATGTGCATTCTTATATTTGATAAAAATGTATAAATAATTACTAGCTTTTAGCAAAATTGTATAAAAGCTTTAATATTTAAAAATTTTCATTTTTAAGACTTCTAATTTCAGCTAGCCTTCGACTTGATGTTCAAGTTCAACTTTAAAGTTAGAATATTAATTTCAGGTTAAAGTATTTTTTATCTGGGACCATTTTTTTAACTGAAATGTTCCAATAAATTATTTGTAGCAGCTGATTTTGTTTTTACTTCCAAATTTTTACTAAATAAGATTAGTATAACTATAATCATTAGATTATTTTTTATGCTGGAAAATTGTACTAAAATTTAAATATTTTTTACTTATAATACATCTGAAAGTAATAAATCCTTTAAATTTTGCAGCTTTACAATTTGAACAGAAATCACAAATTAAATGAATACATATTTAAATTAAACATTTAACTATTCAAATTTAAATTAATTAAATTTAAATATTATTATTATGCATTTTTAAATCCACATATTCATATAAATTGTGTAAAACGAAAAAATATTCCTCCGTTAGCCCTCGCTTTTCGGCGAAAAAGCTTGACAGAGATTTTGTCAACAAAATCCAAGCGATACATTAACGTTATTAGCTTGAGCGTGCTGTTTAGATTTAGGTTGTTTTTAGATAGGGTTCGAATCCCCAGCGGGTGCGATTTTTCGTAGCGTTGTGCGTGCGATTATGTTTGTAAGTCACCGTGCGTGCAATTGCGTAATTTTAAAAATAAATTAAGTGCAGTTATTATATGAAGCCCTCAGAGGAAAAATGTGACCTCCACAATCGAATTTTGCAATTCTTCATAGCTCAGAATTTTGGGCCTTTTTAGGGCTCTAGAAATCCACAAAAAAATTTTACGCGAAACAACCCTTAAGTTCAAAAATCAACCCCTCAATTCCCATCGTATTTTTGGGCCTTTTTTGGGCTCCTCGAAAATACCAACTCCGATTTTCTAGCTCCAACCCTTACCGTTAAAAATCAACCCCTTTCCCCCACGCAGATATGACTTTGTCAAAAGATAATCTTTTTGAGAATTTCAGAGTGTGGATAGATTCTCAGAATTTAGGGCTTCTCGAAAATACCCACTTCGATTTTTGGGCTCCAACCCTTAACGTTAAAAATCATCCCCCTTCTCCCACACAGATATGACTTTGTCAAAAAACAATCTTTTTCAGAATTTTACATTGTGGATAGACTTTGATTGCTGGGGTCCTCGAAAATACCCACGCTAATTTTTTGCTCTAACCCTTAA
>CAKNYM010053231.1:0-17986 GCA_932195095.1 Andricus curvator
AAAAAAAGATGTTTTTTTATAAACAATATTGCAGACAACTAAATAAATATTAGATTAAGAAAATGTGTCATTGACTCTTCATTGTTATTGTTGATTTTTTCTACGAAAAAAAAATTTCAGATAACCGAATAGTAATATTGCGTTGAGAAAATATATCGCTGACTCTTAATTGTTATTATTATGAAAAATCATTAAATATATATGGGACGTGCGCCGAAGAAAGGGGGCTTACTCTGAAAAGTGAGATTTTTCAGGGCGAACGGTCGAAGTCGACCGGATAGACGCGACTTTTAGGAGAGAGGGAAGACTCACGAAATCTTCCCCCTCCACTTACCACTCCATTCTCACGAGGAAAGAGATAGGTCGTAGACGCCGCTCACGGAGGGATATATATGAGACGCGGAGATGTAGTGGTGAGTGGTGGGAGGTGTTTCACGGGATCTCAAGCTCTCGAGCGAAAGCCTGATTTCTCGGGTACCTAACAACTCAATTATTAGCAATAATAAAGCTCGAAATTTGTTTTCAATGGTTTCATTAAAAAGAGCAACTCAAACACTATCGAAAGGTGTAAAAACCTCGATTTCGATTTTTTTAGAGTAAGCCCCCTTTCTTCGGCGCACGTCACATATTCATTTCAGCGTTTCTTGAATAGGTAAACATTTTTTTTATTCATCAAACCAATTAAAAATATGCTTTAAAGTGATTGAAAAGCTCAGAACATTAAAAGCGTCAAACCCTTATTATTAATAACATAAATTGTGAACAAATTCTAAAACTAGTCACTTTCAGTATTCTTTTGATAAATAATTACTTATTGAAAATAGTAGTTTTTCAATTTAAATCAATTTATTGTAAAATTTACTCCATAATGAATCTTAAATTTGTATTAGGGGAAAAAAATCTTATTTCTGTGAAAAACAGTTACCGAAATATATATATTTAATAATTTGTTAGTAGCAATAACAGTTAAGAATCGAGGGCACATTTTACCTTAATAACAAATTATTATTCAGGTCTATAGAACAGACATGCCCAGCTAGAGGAAATTCCTGCCGGGAACACATGTTCCGCGTCCACCGCTATTTCTTCTGGGGAGCGGGTGTGGTGGTAGAGGCATGTGAGTGTCTCCTCTGTGACGTCACGTTGCACCATAGATACGCAAAGTGACGTCACAGAGGTGAGATTCTCTCATGCCTCTACCATCACTCCCACTCTCCAGAAGAAATAGTGGTGGACGCGGAACAGGTGTTCCCGGTGGAAATTTCCCCTAGCTGGGCATGTCTGGTATAGAATATTATATACTAGACCAAATAATTTTTTTCTGCAGAAACTCACTAATTTTATATAATTTAGGTTCTAAACAATAAAAAAGGTTTAATGTTTAAAATATTCTGCGATTATTACGCACTTTAAAAGATACTCGTAATTGGTTTTATTAGCAAAACAATGTTGAAATATGCAAAGAATCTAAAAATGAATATGTATTTAATAGTTTGTTGATAAAAGTAACAATTAAGAATCAGGGATCCATTTTTGTAAAGAAATATTACTATTCAGTAAATGTGTGATTATTAATCAATTGAAACCATACTTGGAACTGGTTTGATGGGGAAAAATATATATATATATATATATATATATATATATATATATATATATGTACCTACGGAAAAGATGCAAACATTTAGTATTTGGCGATATGAAAAATATATGCAGTCGGTAAAAATTGGTAACATAACCTTAAAAACTGTCATATCTCAGGTCCATTAACTTCAAATCAAGAATGACTAATATCTGTAAAATTTTAGTTTCTGTATTTAATTTTTCCCAGTGCAATATCATTAAATCTATATTATAACGTAAAAGGTGCATCATTAACTTGTAAAATCTTCGAAGTTCTATACAAAACGTCTCCATTAGATAAAAAATCGGTTCTAATAGACACTCCAGTTTTTTCTGTGTTTCTCTGAAGATAGCTGACATTTTTTTGGTAGAGCACACTCAAATGCTTTTTTAGATATTGGCAGACTGGAATTATGGACCAATCAATATCTACGATTTAATAAATATAAATTTTAATCTGACTAAATGACCAATTTCATCACCACGAATTGCTGTACACTACACTTAGAATATTTTTTGTTTTGAATTATGTAAAGGAATCGTTTCTTTAATATCATTTTTTAAATTCAGCACAAAATTTTATTTCAATTAAAGAAACATTTATTTGATAATACAAAATAACGTAGTTCACATTTTTTATTTGAAGAGATTATTTTTTTAATTGATTTTTTTTAAGTTAAACAACTATTCTTTTTGCTTAAGGAAATTAAAGCAATAATATATTTGATCTGATTCACCATTAAAATTGGTGATTGCCTTGCTTAGGCCAGGCATGGTGTGGAACAGCTCCGGTGTCGTGGTATCTCATCTCGTCGCCTGATATCCAAGATCATCAGAGCCATTACTTGCTCCAAATTCGAAGTTGAAGTCTCTCCGCGATTTCCTAAGTTCTTTGGTGTATTATTCCTGAAGTCATATGATTCAAGATCCGATCCTCTGATATGCTCTCTTATTGGTTGAAATCTAGATGTTCGTTGAAATCTTGGATCATGGAATCTATTTCCTGCGTCTCGAGGTTCTGATTGAGAAACTGGTAATCTCCAATTTTCCGCCTGCCTATAATTTCTTTTCGGTGCTCTCCTAGTTAACAAACCAAAAATTTGCGCTTGCCACCTCATGAAGAGATCCATTTGAGGTGGATGCGCATTTTGAGGAGTTTGATTACTCTGATTACTGACACCAGAGACGCAAAATGGATCCATTAGTTGAAGCGCTGTCACACGTAGACAAATTTTTGAAACGGTTTTTTGCATTTTGAAACGGTTTTTGCGTGGGGTTTTTGTTCGGTGGCAACTCTAGCAAAACGTTCAAATTCGTCCACGGGTGTGTCCAAAATATTTTGCTCAGACATTTTATCGAATTACCGATTTACGATATTTATTTCCGCACTTACACGCAATTAGATTAGATCGTCGTTCCGGACCGTTCCGATCTCTCACAAATTATTACACACTTTTTCAAGGACGCGCATGAGCATTCAGCGCTCTTTGTTCTCGCTCAAAAATAATAAGGAGACGCACATGCGCATTCAGCGCTCTTTGTTTTTGAAAAAGGTAAATTTTTCGAACATTGCTCACATATTTAAATTCGCACACTTGTACACGCACTAATAATCCTTGTCTCGTTTCATTTGCTCAAAAAGGCGAGAGAAAAAGAGGGGAGGAAGAACCCGTATTTCACTCGCTTTCGCACTTCTCCAATTATTGCACTTTGACTTTCCAGGCACAACTCACTTTCGATCCAAGTAGGCTCACACGCTTAAATCTCATACAGAACGGCACATTTTTCCGAAGAAAATCGATTTAATCAAAACGACGCGGTCGATCGCACATTGGTGTCCTCTTTGCCAAACTGCGTCATCTTACATTTTGACCTTTTTTTGTCCGAACTTCGCGAGTGATCCGTTCACATCCCACTTCTGACGTGTTAGACACAACTTAGAAGGAATGGCAATGACGTAAAACGAACCAATTTAGAGAAATAATTGATTTATTGCATATCAAGTTACAATGGATGTTTGCGGTTTGGCTCGCTTGAACTCACTGACACTTAGTCAGTGACTTCCAACTGTTTAGTGATAAATATAAAAAAGTCCCTAGTATTAAATAGCGAATGTCCCCAACACTAATTAGGCGAAAGAACTTTGATGGCATGCGTGAACGCTCCTCACTATTTGGCCTAATGAACGCCCTCTTTTATTTTGGAAAGTTAATTCAAAAAGTTATGCGCCCCCTTCGTAAGCACATGGTTGTTTTTTAGTTGAACGATATTTTCATCGGAGGACGCAACTGGGAGGAACTGCGAGAGCGACTTATTCTAGTTTTGGATGCTCTCAGTGCTGCAGGTCTCCCCATAAATCTTGCTAAGTTTTCGTTATTGAAGGAAAGAGTGTCCTTTTTAGGATTCCAGATTTAAGGTAAAGGAATTGAACCAGGATCTGCGAAAGTACGAGCAATTCAAGAGTTTGCGGCACCCACTGACATTTATGAAGGGCGAAGATTTTTGGGTTTAGGCAGCTTCTTTTTGCGCTTTGTGTTCAAATTCGCCGTTCGTGGATCTAAAGGATATCTCACCAATCATCCGGTTATACAATTTTTGGATCCGAAAAAGGAGACTGAACTCCATACAGATGCTAGCGCTCATGAATTGGCAGCTATATTAATGCAGCGAGGATCCGACAGTAAACGACACTCAGTCTATGTGATAAATAAGAGAACCAGCGAAGTTGAATTACTCGCAATAATCTGGACTGTCAATCGGTTACGCCCTCTTTTAATCAAGCTGAAATTCATCATAGAGACCGACTGCCAGACTTTAGTGTATTTAAACACGCAGCGAACCAAGAATCCAATAATTACTCGTTGGGGCAACTTGCTCAACGATTTTAATTATAATAAAATTGTTCATCGACCTGGAGAGAAGATGGTTCACGTGGATGCGCTGAATCGTGCCCCAGTGCAAGATGACGATGAGAAATAAGCGGAGAAAATCGCCGAGGCTCCATTAACAATATTAGTGTTACCAATAACGCAGAAAAAATAACGTTATATCAATATTGCGACGAGTTTCTGAAACAGAAAAGAGAATTTTTACTCAAAACCGAAAATAAACTATCAAAGACTGAGAATAACGACGTCGCAGGTTACGAACTGTATTCCGGAGTTTTATATAAACAAGAAGATCGACGTTTGCTATATGCGATACGCAAGGCTTTACGAAAGAGCTTGACAATACGATTCCACGATTTGGGAGGACAAACTGGCTTGGAACGCACGGTTCAAAAAATGAGTCATCACTATTACTTCCCGGAATGAGAAGATATCTGAGACAGCACATCAAGGCATGTTTAACCTGCATGAGGAGCAAAACTGTGCGTTGTCGTCAACCAGGGGAACTTCACCAAATACCACCTGGTTGAAGTCCTTTTGATGTTGTCCACAAGAACCATTTGGGTCTGTTCAATCCTACGTCTCGAGGAAGTAAACATGTACGCATAATAACGGACAATCAGACGAAGTTCCTACGCCTGGAAGCAACTAGAGATACGAAAACAACAGAAGTAATTCGCCACCTTGAGAATTTCATTTTGAATTTGGGAGTGCCTAGTCGTCTGATAACCAATCGAGGGACATGTTTCACGTCCTATGTATTCGACACCTTTTGTGAAAAGCACGGGATAAAACATTCTCTCAATTCACCACGACATGCCCAAGCTAGTGAACAACTGGAACGCGTCAACGACACTCTGATTTCTAAGATGATCGCCGACCTTATGGGTTTGCATAATTGAAACTGGGATCAACAATTGCGAAGAATGGCTCGAGATCCAAATGAAGCCTTCAATACAACTACTGGGAAGGCTCCTTTTGAGCTTCTGTTTGGATTTCAACCACAAAACGATGAAGAATTTCTACGTGAACTGAACACTTCGGAGATATATGATCGCCCTGAGAACCTTCAAGACGAAGCCCGAAATAGATCAATAGAAGAACAGGCAAAGTACAAATGCCGCTATAATAAGAATCGACTGAACCACCTAAGGTACGACATCGGCGATATTGTATTAATGAATGTCAAGCCGGTATCATCTGGAGAGTTCATCAAAGTCCAAGAGCGATTGAGAGGTTCCTTGGTGTTCTATCGTATTTATCCGAATGACACTTATGGCGTCATGGTCCTTCAGACAGACAAGCAGAATCGTAAATTTACTAGCACAGCTCACGTCAGCCAGTTGAAGGTCTGGAAACCAGCCCTTGAGGATGACGATAGAAGAGCCAGCAGCGAAAAAAACTGATCCTGAAAAAGACTCTATTTCAAGTGAAAAACGTGTTAGACCAAAAAGACAAATCCGATTACCTTTACATTTTTTTCATTACGAAATGTTTAATATTCTCGAGGCCGCGAATAACTAGGATTGCCGAATGTTAGGGGCTTCATTTTTAATGTCTATTTGATTAGTTAACCTTCTTGAGTTTTTGTATTTAAAATCACGTTTGATGTGCCCGCTGGTGACCGTAAAGGATAGTTAGAGGGAGAGAGGAGTGGTGTGTGTTGAGCGTGGAACGATACACTATGGGGCCAAACCGAAAAAATCCGGCCGAAAGTCCAAAAAGTCAAGTGACCGTCTTCAAATTGATGACTCGCTGGTTTTCGGGGTCGCTGATCACGAATCTGAAATCAGATTGGCAAAATTCAAGATGGCGGATCCAATATGGTGGACACGATTTTTAAAATGTACGTAGACTCGGCCCAAGATTCGTATATGGGGATTTTCGGGGTCGCTGAACACGAATCTAAACTCAGAATTGCAAAATTAAAGATGGCGGATCCAATATGGTGGACGCGATTTTAAAAATTACATAGATTCTGCCCAAGATTGTTATATGGGGGTTTTTGGGGTCGTTGATTGCGAATCTGAAGTCAGAATTGTAAAATTCAATATGGCGGACAATATTGGAAAAAAATGATCTTCAAACTTGGTGTATGTGCGTACATGGCAAATATGGTATATTGGAACGTTCGTTATTCACGCAACACATATATTTTTTCAGGAAAAATTCGATTAAAATTAGACGGGTAGATATGTGTAGCTAAAATTTGAATATTTCATTTGTAATACGTTAATCTACAACCTCTAATAGTTTTTTAAACTTAACAATGCGTAACATTTTACTATTTTACTTTAAAAAGACCCATTTTTTTATTGTTTAGATTGAAAATCACATGCACTACTCTCCTTCTCATAATTTTTTTCTTAATACAATACAATTTTATAAATGTTTATAATATTTTGCTTATACTTATAGGAGTTGATTCTATTTTATTTGAATGGAATTGAAATTTCCAAAAATTCTGGCTTATTCAAACACCCACGTCTCCTTTTCTCTCTTCTAAACGTAACACTGACTGCTCGCACGAACGCTACGTTTCAACTAACATTTGCACTGCTGAAGTCGAGTTGAGGGCCTATTATGAATGAATTCGATTTCACTAGGGACTACTGTAGCCAATCCTAGCTGTGCGATAGTCGCGCGGGCACGCGTTAGACTAATAATTATTTTGGACTGTTATCAATATACTCAATTTTGAACCGTTCAAAGTTGGACAACAATGCCAACTGCCCTAGAGTTGGGGAGCCAATCAAGACAGAGTCAGTGCGATGGACCGGCAGAATCTCATTACTTTTAAGTGGACGGATCGACTCAGGAACGAAAGGTTTGAACGAAAGTTTGAACGAAAACGTTACATGGCGCGACTGCATACTCTGTGGTGCGAGAAACACCCAGAGCTCTCGCATTTTGCGCATAAACGTGTGTGAAACCGTGCCGAAGAACTCCGGAAAAGGGGTTATATAAGTGGAGCGCCTACTCAACCGCAGCCAGAACAAGCCGGCAACGGAGAAAGAGAGGCGAGACTGAGACCAACCGCAAGCAGGCATCCAGTAGAGGAAGAGCGATACTTCAGAACCCGAAAAACATCAACATTTAGGTTTCTCTCAAGCCCAAAGATCTGGCTGAACTGGATGACGAGCTTCGTGGAGATTTTTCCGAAGAATCCGACCCCTGGACTATCAATTGTAGTGTGTATAATGCAGCAAGAGCTTTGGCAGATGCAAACCGTAAAATATAACCAACGGTTGATCATAAGACCAAAAGACGAATGCATCAACTCAGCACAAAGACAGGCTGGGCAAGGCAGTATGCATCCCGCATTCATTGTATGGTTGACTACACAACATCTGGCAGGACTTTCACTGCCAAGGTTCGACAGTTCGCGCGCAAGCGGCGAATCCGTCATCACATACTCAACAAGTAAAACTACTGACCATCAGGCAGAATACGGGTGCTATCTAACGCTAGGAGACGTTTAGAGATGAGGGAGAGGTGGCTCAGAGAAAATCAACAGTTTTTGTCTGACCCATCTCGACTCTCCAAGACCCTTCAGTTACTGTCGTCCACCCGCCCACACCAGAGGAGGTCGCGGCATTTTGGAGAGAAGTCTACGAAGTCCAGCATCCACTGAAAGAAAACTTAAAGAATATAAATAGCTTAAGGAGCTGTACAGTGCCCTCATAACACCTGAGGAGGAATGCCCACCTATCACTACCCAGGAGGTGAACAAAGTATTAGGAGGCATGAAGAACTATTCCGTTCCGGGTCCACATGGCATCAAGACCTTCTGGTGGAAGAAGTTTCCTTCAACCCACCAGCATCTGGCCCGCATTTTCACCTCATATCTAAAGACGGAAGAGCCTATTCCGGAGTGGTTGGTGGAAGGGCGCACAGTGCTCCTGCCGAAAACGGGCAACTTAGCTGACCCCAAGAATTACGGGCCAATAAGTTGCCTGAACACGCTGTATAAGATCTTTACAGCTATCCTAAATGATAGGATTGTTCGGACAATTGGACTTGTGTGGCGAGAGATGTACGAGCAGCGCGGCTTAAAGAAAGGCGTAGCAAGATGTCGGGAGAACCTGCTAATCGATAGATGTGTCTGTAAAGACGCACCATCCTATCAGCGTTACCTTTCAATGGCCTGGATTGATTACCGGAAAGCTTTCGATTCAACCTCCCATAGACTTATTATCTGTCTGTTGGAAAGCTTAAAGGTTCATCCATACATCGTGGGGTGCATAGAGAGATTGATGCCGCTTTGGAAAACCATATTTAATATGTCATCTGGAAAGCATCGTGTGATAACTAACAGTGTCAACTTTCAGAGAGGTGTGTTTCAGGGCGCCACCATGAGCAAATCGAAAGCATAAGGTCACTCATGTATTTTACGTGGATGATCTTAAGATCTATGCTAAAAATAAAGAGAAACTACATCTAGCTCTACACATTGTCAAAGAGTACACTCAAGATTTTGGGATGTTGTTCGGGTTAGAAAAATGCGCCAAGGTTCATTTGAAGAATAGAAAACTCAATGGCTTCCTGGAAGACCCTGAGCTCGTCGACAGAACCGCTATACGACACCTTGGCGCTGAAGAGACCTATACATGCCTGGGCGTGCCACAGAGCCGCATTCAGGACGTGACATCTATAAAGGATACTCTCCGATGCAGATACAAACGTCTCCTCTGACGAATTTCGTCTTCTGAACTGTCGGCCAGGAACAAAGTATCTGCGACGAACATGCTTGCCGTCCCGGTAGTACTCTATTCATGTGGAGTGGTTCCGTGGACGAAGGACGAGCTCAGATCTCTCGATATCGGGTAGCACCGAAACGTTATGCACATGAACAAAAGCATGCACCTTATATCTTCTGTTCCGCGACTTCACATCTCACGCCGTCAAGGTGGTCACGGAATACTGAATCTTGAAAGTCTTCACAACAGGCTTATTCTGGGTACAGCACATGTAGTCGCAAATGGACAAGACCCTCTTCTTCAAATGGCCAGGAAACACGAAGAAGTAGGCAAATGGGCGATTCTGTACAAAGCAGCGGAGGAGGCTGCTGAAAAACTCGGCCTTGACTTCAATATCAGGGGTGAGCAAGATGCATCAAATCTTATCCATCTCGAGTACTCACTCCTGAAGGCCTGAATTAAGAAAATGCAGGAGCAAAACTTCCGCAAACAGCACCTCGACAAGAAGATGCACGGCATCTTCCACAGAAACTTGGAGGATCAGTCGATGTCGTATGAGCTAACGTTTGGTTTCCTTAAATCACCCGGATTGAAGTCGGGCACACCACGAGCATCTAGGACATATACTATCTAGTTGTCCAACTCATGCGGGAACGACCTACATCCAAAGGCACAATGTGGCACTAAGAGTGCTTTATTACCATCTCTGTCACTCTTACGGCATTAGCCCTAATACCTCTATCCGCCAAACGCCCCTAGGGAAATAGAGTCAATTGTCGAAAATAAGAAGGGCCGCATATAATGGAACCTCATATTCTCGACAATTGTTTCTGTTGCGCACTTGAGGGCTGATATAGTTCTCCTTGACTTCGGGAAGCGAACCATGTTCGTTATCGAATTTTCGGCACCAGCTGACAAAAACGTCATAGCCAAGGAGAAAGAAAAGAAAGAGAGGTATAAAGACCTTATAAGGGAGTTGTGACGGTTATACTCTGAATATTCTGTTAAGCTAATCGTCTTGATCATCGGCGCTCTTGAAGGTGCCAAGGTTTCACTGTTTAATAGCCTGGGAAGCAGCCCTGCGTGTCAACAAAAGGCTGATACACTTGCGGGGAAAATGCAGAAGGCGGTTGTCCTTGGGTCGCTCCGTGTCCTCAGGGTGCACGAGACTTTTGCCAGATCATCGTATTGAATTCGTCTCAGACTGTAACCACCTATCTCACGGTCGTGAGACGTGGTTACAGCTGAAATTTTACCGCGATTTCGCTGGGAGAGGGTGCAATTTTTCAGATTAGCACCTGCTCCCGGCGAAATCCTGCGGTTGTAGGTAGGGTTACTTCTAGATTAGAAACACTTTACAGTATGAAATACCAATAAAGGAAGCTAAATTTACGAAGTTCTTCGACTGAATCTAAATATTCAAACCGAAAATTCCTATCACAATTTAATATTCGTATTCACAGCCAAAGCAAACTCACGATAATGTTTGCTTCATCAAAAAAAACTTTGATGAATCCTAAATTAAAAATTTTTATTTCAAAATGGAAAGTAAGAAATACACTGACACACAAAAAAAGTGTCATGTACGGTGGACTAGACCACCATACCCATATGTTTTTGCGTTCGTTGAGTCCGAATCTGGAATCCGCTTCACCCCATCAGGTCACAGTTTGTCCCTAACATGAAAAAACAGCTAAAAGTCGATTTGGTGAATGAAACCATCAGAAAAAAGTGTATGTTCATATTTTTGGTGTCGCAGAATCCGAATCTGATGGTTGAACCTTAACTCGTGATGACTAAACCTTTGGAATAAAGGGTGCCCTTTTGGTTTTGAAGTCGCTGAATCCGAATAAAGTTACAATATTTTATAACCAGTCTCGGAAAATTGTCGAGGAATGGACCCGAAGGAAAAATCCCCAAGCGGAGGCGTAACAGCCATGCCGAAAGCTGAATGGCACATGATGTCTTAAACGGTGACTCTGGAATACCGGGCGACCTTCCAGAGTATGTAGCCTTATCCTTGCATGCGGGGCTCAAGAAGAATGGACCAACCCTTTCCCTAGTTGTTCGTGGGAACAACAATGACACCACCAAGAAGTTGTAGATGCGGTTCAAAACTTTCGAATTCACAGAGCGTTTGGGGTGCTCAAAATAATTTAGGTGGAAACACGACGACGAACTGGCAAAATACTCAGACTGAGTGGACGAATAGACTCAACGATGAGTTGCTGGACTGCTACGATGCCAGCATCATCCCGGTCCACGAAGGCTTCATGGCGCGTATGCCCATGGTATGTCCGTGGTGCCAGAAACACCCAGGACTTCAGCACGTTTCGCATCATTCTTTGCAAAATCAAGCTGTCCACAGGCGCCCCTAAGAGATGACAGCGATTTTAGAACAAGGAGGTACATTAACATACAAGTTTCTCATGAGCCCCAAGATCTGGCTGAAATGGATACCTCCCTTCGTGAGGATATTTCAAAGGAGTCCGACCTCTGGCGAGAGCTTCGGCTGATTCAAATCGAAGGCTGAAACCGATGATGGATCAAAAGACCAAAAGATGCTTGCATCAACTGAACAAGAACATTGGATGAACAAGACAGAATGCCTTTTGTGTTCAGTGTGTGATTGCCTACATAATATCTGGTAGGCCGAATATGGAAAGGTTCCGAAAGTTCGCCCACGAACTGAGGATCTACCATCACACACTAAACAAGTCATAGCTATCGCGCATCTTGAGTTATCTACCTGTATCTGTCAAAAACCCACCCAAGCCCAATGAGGTAAAGACTTTTTGGAGAGAGGTTTACAAGATTCCACCAGGGAAATTGAAGGAAAACACTAAGAATGGCATCCACTTCAAGGAGCTTTGCATCAACCTCATAACATCTGAGGAGGAATGTCCATCAATCACTGGCGAAGAGGTGAAGAAACCACTTAGCGGCGCGCATCTTCACCTCATATTTAAAGTTGGAGACGCCTATTCCGCAGTGGCTGATGTTAGGACGCACTATACTCCTACCGAAGAAAGGGGACATCTCCAACCCAGGGAACTACAGGCCAATAACTTAGCTGAACACGCTGTGTAAGATCTTCACAGCTATCCTGAACGATTGGATTGTTCGAAGAATTGGGCCTGTGTGGACACAGATGTACGAACATCGTGGCTCGAAAGAAGGTGTAACAGGCTGCCGGGAGAACCTGCTAATTGAAAGGTGGGTCTGCAATGACGCAGCATTCCACTAGCGTAGCCTATCAATGGCCTGGATTGACGATGCATAGAGAGATTGATGTCCATTTGGAAAACTAAATTTGCTATCTAATCTGGAACTTATCGCGTGACAACGAACAGCGTACCTGAGAGCCACATCAGGACATAACATCAGTGAAGGAGTCTCTCCGAAGCAGATACAAGCATCTCCTTCGACAGATATGGCCTTCCAAACTGTCGGCGTTGAACAAGGTATCTGCGCCTAAAATGTTTACTCGTCTGGAGTAGTTCCATGAGCGAAGCACAAGCTTACAGCTCTTAATATCGCTGCGCGTAAGATCATGCATATGCAGAAGAGCTTGCATAACAATTCGTACGTTTTGTAATTATACATCCCACGCCGTTAAGGCGAGCGGGGACTTATAAATCTCCAATGTCTTTATAACCGAATTATCCTGGGTACTGCTCATAGCGCCGCAAATATATGAGATCCTCTCCTAAAAATGGTCAGGAAACACGAGATGATTGGGAAAGGAGCTTTTCATTACAAAGCCGCGAAGCAGGCGACCGAGATCCTAGGCCTGAATTTTAACATCAGAAGTAAGGAAAGTGCATTAATCCATCTAGATGCCTCACTTATAAAAGCGCAAGTAAAGAAAGTAGAGGTTAAAAATTCCGCCAACAGCTCCTCGACAAAAAAATCCACAGAAACTTTTACAGAAAATTACATCATCAGGAATTAATTCAGGTACGAACGGTATCATTTTCGCGTGCCAGGACGGTGTCAGTTCCACCTTAGTATACCGTAACCGCATTTTATGCCAAGAAGTTCCCAGCCATAGATCCAGAGCGTGTCATTGCACACGCTGAGTACCTGGAACACATACTATCCAGGTGTCCCACTCACACGGGAACGACGTATCTCTACAGACATAATGCGGACCAAAAAGTTTGCTCTTACGAGGTAAGCCGCGACCCTGTCCTGCCGAACGGTCCGAGGGAGATAGTCAATTGTTCAGAACGAGAAGTGCCGAATTTTCTGAAACTACGATTTTCGTACAGCAGTCTCCATTATACACTCCAGGCCTGACATCTTTCTCCAGGATTTTGAGAAACGAACTATATTCTTGATTGAAATCTCGGCTCCGGCTGACTACAACATCACTGCTAAGGAGAAGAAAAAGGAGAAGTATCAAGACCTTAGAAGGAGCTGCAGTGACTGTACCCTGAATATTGGATTAAAATAATTGTCCTTGTGATCGGTGCTCTCGGAAGTGCGAAACTATCACTGGTTCGTAACCTCAAAGCCATACCCGCGTGCCGTTAGATAGACGTTAGAAAGATTTAGGGGTGTGCCGAACATTATTTCGGTTACCAGTCACAAGGATGCATTCCCGCCCCCACGAGACGTTGGAATGGGGTAGGGGTTTGACCAACATTATTTCAGTGACCAGTCACAGGGGCGCCTTCTCGCCCCCACGAGATGTTAGAAAGGAATAGAGGTTTGGCTCACATTATTTCTGTGACCATTCAAATGGGTGCCATCCCGCCCCCACGAGACGTTGGAATGGGGTAGGGGTTTGACCAACATTATTTCAGTGACCAGTCACAGGGGTGCCTTCTCGCCGCCACGAGATGTTAGAAAGGGGTAGGGGTTTGACTCACATTATTTCTGTGACTATTCAAATGGGTGCCTTCCCGCCCCCATGAGACGTTGGAAACGTGTAGGGCTTTGACGAACATTATTTCTGTGACCAGTCACAGGGGTACTATGTGCCATCCCACCCTCCAAGAGATGATGGAAAGGGGTAGTGGTTTGGCCAGCATTGTGACCACGTATAGGGGTGCCGCTCCGCCCCTTTCGAGACGTTGGAAGGGGTAGGGGTTTGCCGAAAATTATTTTTGGGACCAGTCGCAGGGGTACAATGTGCCATCCCACCCCCAAGAGATGATAGAAAGGGGTAGTGGTTTGACTAACATTATTTTTGTGAACAGACGTAGGCGTTCCTTCTCGCCAACCACGAGACATTGGAAAGGTTTAGGGGTGTGCCGAAAATTATTTCTGTTACTATCACAGGTGTGCCTTTCCACGCCCCATGAGACGTTGGAAAGGGGAAAGGTTTTCACCAACATTATTTCTGTGACCAGTCTCAGGGATGTCTTCCCGCCCCCACAAGACGTTGGAAAGGAGTAGGGGATTGACCAAAATTATTTCTGTGACCAGTGACATGGGTGCCTTTCGGTTGAAAAAAATAGAATCCGTGAAACGTCCAATTATCTGCAATGACGTCGCAAAGTGTTATAATTGATGGGTCGGATGCAATAACCATCTTAGCGCTTGAACACGCGGAGAAGTCTTGTCCGTGGAGCAAATTTTGAAAATTGATCAAATTTGAGTTTTGACAGTCCATACTTGAAGAGAATTTTATTGTGCATCTTTTTTGTATGGCAACCAAATTAAAGGTTGTTTCGTTTTTTAGTTATTTAAGGGAAACGGAATTTTTCGCCAATAAAAAAATACTATACCTTTTTGCGTTCAACTCGCCAGATCATTGCCGGTCATTAATATTTCTTCTTTAAAATGTCATGTAACATTCTTCAACATATTCTGCGACTGTTAGAGTGTTTACGAAACTTTAAAAACATTTCAGGGGCATGAAGTGAATGTTTAAAAATATTTTCTTCGAAATCTCGGATGCATATATACAAACGAAAAAGTTGTGTGAGGAAGTTTCGAATTTTGACAACTTCCAGTGAGAAGAATGTTCCTTAGGGATCAAAGAAGTTTTTCCAAAAAGTTTTAGATCTTTAATCATCAGGGGGAAAAAGTGAGGGCGATGTGAAAATTATGTACGGCTTGCCGATCGAAAGTTATCGTGCTAAAAGTCTAAAAATCTACAGACACACACACAGTCAGGCAAACTGACTGACAGACACATTCGCCAAAAACCTGTTTTTCGGGTTTAGGACTCTCAAAATGTGGACATTTGACAAAAACGGTGGGGGGGGGGGGGGGGTCAAATTTTACACAAATCTAGTACCTTCTCTGATGAGAGCATAAAAAGACAATAGGTCAAAAAGATCGTTTCTCGAGGAGCATTCCTCAGTCGCTGGAGTGTTATAGACACATTTGTCGAGGGTATGGTGCGAAATGGCGATACCACGCTGAAAACACCAGTTCTCGTAAGATCACTGAAGTTAAGCATTGTTGGGCGCGGTTAGTACTTGGATGGGTGACCGTTCAGGAATACTGCGTGCTGTTGGCCCGTCGTGGGTGTCGTGGTCCCACATTGGTAGTAAATATCCACCTAGAAACACTACCCGAATCGGGTAGTGAGGCAATGAACTTTCGAGTTCGAACTGCTGATCAATGTATGTATGTATGTATGGTGCGAAATGGCAACTTAACCAACAAATTAAAATAAAGGAGAAATTTGATAATTAAATAGGATCTACTACGTAGATGATATTTTTAAAAAGCATAAGAAGACTTTAGTGCCTGAATTACTAAATATTTAAAATATAATAATCGTTATATATAACCATGAAGTTTAATTTTGGTGTAACCTAAAACGTGCTCTCGCAATTCATAATCGACAGTTGGTTCATAAACGAAAATATCGAAGGCACCATTTCTCGAGCCGAGTCCTCGAGAAATATAGCTTTGACAAAAGTTGTCCTCAATTATCCGATGTTTTATTTAAATAAATACTAAATCCACTTTTTTCAAATAGTCCACTTATTTGAACAAATGCTTGATTCTTCCCAATCATTGTAGTAACATTTAGATATAAATAATAAATCAAGAAGTAACAGAACTTGTAGTTTAAAAATTTCGATCAAAACGTAATATATTAAGAAAATGGCGACTTTCCGTAAATTTCATAATGGACACTATTCGAGATACGAGTATTATATTCGAAATGAATTTCTCCTCTAAAAATATGGAATTTTTTAGCCCAGATGACAATGTGCGCGCACAATGATGGCGTATTGACTCGCACGCGTGCGGATTATCCCGCACGTTGCACCATCACCCGAGCAGACATATGCGTCCTCTATTGCGACGCATATTGCTCGCACGTGTGAAGGTCACACGCATGACGGTGATATGCGAGCTTTAAAATTCATGCGATAAAACCAGTAGGTTATATCTAACAGACAGTTAAAACACTGTGGTAATTACAAAAAAAAACACCAGACACAGGGAAAAAGACGCGGAAAACTGGAAAACAGTCGAGCGCGGTATCGTGCTGACAGTTGACAGACTGTTGGACATTGCGTCGGCGGCGGCTACGCCATCATCATTTTCAACCCCTAAGCGCGCTTTTTAAATTTATTATCTCAACTTTAAAGTATTAAAATCATTAAAACTTATTAAAATTCAATTGAAAATTACGGATTAATTAAAGTATTAAAAATGATAAAATCTAAGCTAAAATCCCATAAATCCAATTGTGATATTAAGAAATATAAATTAAAAATAAAGTTTGAAATTACAGTTTTAAAATAAATAAATTCATAGAAGATTGTATTGAAATTGTACAATCATGCGTCTTAGGCGGTCTTTTTACGGAGCAAAATTTCAAAGTTCAAAATATTTTTTCTAACTAATTACAACTCTGATTGACTTTGTTTCTTGCCATGAATTTTTTTTCGTCCAAATTAATCTTTCATCAACAAAAATTAATAAACTCAATGGGAGTTGTAGTTAGAAAAAGTATTTGGAACTTTTTCAAATTTTTCTTCGTGGATAAGGAGCCTAATTATAATTTTTATTAGTAAACAATATCTAGGATTTAACTAGGATCTAATTAGATCATTATTATGAGATTATTTATTAATTCTACACAAATGGTCGCACGCGTTCGTTTCAGAGAGGCAGTCACACGTGAAGTACCTCGCGATGGCGAAATGAGACGCATTGCGCACGCACTTTCCGACCCATCACAGTATTGCGATAGGTGACGGCAGCATGCGTGCGTTATGACTCGCACAGCGTGCGTCGCACACATGCGAGTATTTTGCGTCGCACGATTGTTATCTGGGAGAGTTTGTAGTTTAGAGTACGTACATTATTATAATATTGATTTTATGTTAATATTAAGTATAATTCACTATTTATCATCTAAATATGTGGTGCACCCTCGGTAATTGGTGCCTGTACCCTATTCAAGATATCGAAAATTCTTGCAATATATATCAAGAATATGTTACTACGGAGTTCTTTTTCAAATTTGATGTAAATTGGTTGTATAGATTAGGCTGCAGATGTAAGTACAGGTAAAAAATTAAATTTTCTCACAATAATTCCAGAATCATGCATTTTTCAACCAAACTTTTTGCCTAATATTTAACCTAAAAATCTATGGCAACATGTTCTCGATATGTATTTTAGGAAAATAAGATGTCCTTAATAATTAAAAACTTTCGTTAATCATATTTTATGTTAAAAAATCGATCTTTTCCCCTATACTCACTTCTACATTCTAATTTATCAAACCGTTTGCTACCAGATTTCAACGAGAAGTCACTAGTAACAGATTCTGGATATAGCTTGCAG
>CAKNYM010053231.1:18386-42670 GCA_932195095.1 Andricus curvator
TTTTTGCTAATCTATTGAACCGATTGCTACCAAATTTCAACTAGAAATCAGTAGCAACAAATTCTCGATACATCTTGCAGGAATTTCCGATATCTTGATTATTTTAAAAATTTTACGTATTTAGTGTGAAAAATAAGAATTCAGAGATGTCATAAATGGTAAATTTTTTTTAACTATTCAAGATATCGATCATTGTTGCAATGTGTTAATTTTTCATATTCAGTAAATTAATAAATTCAATTCATTTAGCATACTTATCTCATTTTTTGTTATCACAGAAAAAAAGTCCCACTTAAAACATTTTCCATGCAAAAAATCTATCAAGTTCAACTATATGCATTTGTGCAATCAAAGTTGGTCGAGTAATTTGAGAAAAAAACCTCCGTAATAAAATATATAAAGCCATTATACAACATTATAAAATATGGCGGGATTGAGTACTAGCCAAATGATTTTAATAAAAACAATGCTGGGTATAGGAGATTGATGGTATAGTCATACCGCCAAGTTGTATAATGTTTAATGTGGCCTTACAAGTTTAATTAAAAAATGTCTGTAGGACACTTTATAAAAAAGTTTCTTTACACTACCGACAACAAGTTTGGGTACATTTCCTTCAACCGTTTGAAAATTCATACTTCACTTCAAAGACGAATATCTGTGCACAAACTAAATCGACGACTATTTAAGTACAATCATTTGTACTTTATTTTGTATCTCTTTGCCAAATCTAGAAAAGTGTTCCTAAAAATTTGGAAAAGTTATATTAATGTTTCTGAGCCAAAGTCCGCGATTCGTCGTTTACCTTCATTTTTTATCAGATACAACTTCAGATTCCTTTATATTCCATTTTATATCCAATTGAAACAGAAATTTTTAAATAAATTTTAAAAAGCCATATCAGAGATTATAAAACATGATGGAATTGAGCGGTATAAGCAAAATGATTTTAATAATAAAATAATGGGTATGGGGGATTGATGGTATAATAAAATCCAACCAAGTTGTATAATTTTCAATGTGGATTTACAGATTTAATTAAAAAAATGTTGTAGGGCACTGTATAAAAAAGTTTCCCTACATATATATTTTATTAGGAATCTTTTTTCCAAATTAATCGGCCAGCTTTAATTTCACAAATTCATAGTTGTACTTGGCAGATTTTTTGCATCGCAGATGTTTTTGGTGGGATCACAATTTCATGCAATACACTACATATTAAATAAATAAATTATATTATTAATATTATACCATTAAGCCATTTCCCTTTCGGGGTAGGCGTGACTTGCTCGGTTGGAAAATAGTAGTGTGTAGGTGGGTATATAGGTATAAGGTAGATAGGTATATAGGTGTTAGGTATAGATATTTTAGATTGATCTTGGAAATCTCGTGTTATTTATTTAAATGGCACGTACATTTCGCAACACTGCTCCGACCCAGGTTGCTGATCAATCTCTCTAGCGATCACCCCAGGTGAAGAGCCTCACAAAATTGTTATGTGTGGTTCCCCACTTGGGCCCATTTAGTATCCAAGGTCTTTGTTTGAGGCGTTATTCACACTATTCTCACTTTGTTTACAAACTATTTGTCGCCACACTTTTCTGTCCTGGCATACTACTCTAGCTTCCTTCACGTCCATGCATTTTTTAATGCAAGCTCTCGTGTTTCTATGGCTTCTTATGTCTCTTCGGATTAGTGTCTCATTCACAGATTCTAACCATTCTATTGGCGGTCTACCTCTGGGCATTCTGCTATTTACTTTACCTATATACACTTGTTCGTTAGTCGTTCATCTTTCATTCTTTCAAGATGACCGAACCGTCTTAACTGATTTCTTTCCCATGTGTCAACTATTGTCTCTTTTGCACCTCATTCTTTGAGGATTATCTCGTTTCGGACTTTGTCCATCAGTGTTTTTACGCATGTTGTGCGTAGAGGTTTCATGCCAATCGCGTTAATTTTACTCCTGTCCTTCTAATTATTTATTTCAAGGTATTATCAGGATGAAGTAATTTTTCTATGTGACGCGATCCGAGAAAAGGGACCTACTAGGCTAAAAATCGATTTTCGGATTATGATGTATTCTATAAGTTCTGTAACTGATTTTTCTAGGGGGGCAATCAGAAATTTTCTATCTGCATTATTTCACAAGATATAAATTATTGAAAAAGAGTCTTTGAATGCGTGCGTGGCGGCAGCTGGACGCCTCTGCTCTTTCTCTTCTACCACCACTTCCCCCACTACTCGCCGCGGCCCCTGCGTGGAGTTCTAGGCTCCGCGCAATTAGGTATTTCATATTATGAAAAATAAAATTCCCGAAACTATGAAATTTTCGAATTGGAAAACTTCCGAATAATAACATTCACAAATAGTTTATAATATTACCGAATTGAAAAATTCCCAACAGTTCATAATAATACCGAATTTGAAAATTCTCGAATAATAAAATTCCCAAATTTGAAAATTCCCGAATAATAAAATTTCCGAATAATAAAATTCCCGAATAGTAAAATTCCCGATTTGGAAAATTCTCGAATAAAAAAGTTTCCAATAATTTATAATAATACCGAATTTGAATATTCCCGAATAATAAAATTTCGGACATAAATTTGCCGAATTATAAGATATCCGAAATAGAAAATTCGCAAATGTAAGCAATTAATTTTTATTAATGAGTATTATTTATTAAAAATACAATAATCAAATATTTCTATGAAAAAAAAATTACTTTTAATGTTAAAAGTTTCTAAAAATATTGTTTGAATTTGAAACACTAATTGAAAAAAATGTGGGACGACTGAAAAATTCCGAAAAATAATTTCTGGAAGAAAATTGTTTCCAATTATTGTTATTTTTAATTCAAACAATAATTTTAGAAACTTTAAACATTACAAATATTTGATAATTGTATTTTCAATTAATAAATCATATTTATTTTTAAAAATGTTGATTGTTTAAATTCGGGAATATTATAATTAATGTATTTTTAAGTTGGGATATTTTATAATTTGGCAATTTTACTATTCGGGAATCTTCAAATTCAGTAATATCATAAACTGTCGGGAATTTTATTATTCGGGAACTCTCCAATCTGGTAATATTATTACTGTTCAGGAATTTTATTATTCTGGGATTTTCCAATGTGACGACTGAAAAATCCCGAAAAATAACATTCCCGACACTGTAAAATTTTCGAATTGGAAAATTCCCGAATGATTAATTTCCCGAATTGTAAAATTTTCAAATAATAAAATTCCCGAACAGTTCATAATATTTCCGATTTGGAAAATTGCCGAATAATAAACTTCCCGACAATTTGTATGTATGTATGTATATTTAATCTCTCCCTTTTACGGGTTTGAGGGCCTCCGCTCCCTGTACATATATTTACATTCCATCCTTAATCTAACTTAACCGCTGCTTATATTATAATGCTTCGCCTTACTGCTGAAATGCGGAGTTTTCGAAAAAATCAAAAACTGCCTCCCTAAGAAGCTATGTTTTATTTGCGTAAAAACACAGGTTCAGGCCAGCTCCACTGTGCATTATACAAACGCTCCAACCCATGAGGTTATAACGGAAGTACCTTTACCTGCAAATGTATCACTTCGAATTAAAAATAGAAGAGTTAAATTTTAGGGACTAAAATCTGTCTAAACGGGGTGGTGTAAGTAACTTATAAGAATTTGGGAAATCTAGATTAGAAGAATGTGGAAAGTCAGGTTTAGTCTGCTGCTGTCCCCTGAACTCCCTCGACAATGGGGACGGCGACTGGTACTTGCGGCC
This sequence comes from Andricus curvator, assembly GCA_932195095.1. Classification (NCBI taxonomy): domain Eukaryota; kingdom Metazoa; phylum Arthropoda; class Insecta; order Hymenoptera; family Cynipidae; genus Andricus; species Andricus curvator. Next base: position 22,173 of record CAKNYM010053231.1, read on the forward strand.
GCTAGGGTCGCTAGTGCGCGTGGAGATACACAAGGCGACGGTTCCAACGGTGGTAACGTCTGCTATTCGAATTATATCTGATTATATCAGTCCTTCATAACGCAGCGTTGAGGTGATTGCTTCAAACACTATTTTCGAAATGCCAGGTGTGCATATGGTATTTGGGTGTACAAATAAAGGAGCAAATCGGCTTCCAAATAACAAAAACTAAGGAAACCGTAGATAATGCCTTGTTCTTGTGTACAAGGTATATCTCCACTCACGGTGCTGCCTCTAAGCTGAGCTTGACAAATCGCCGTCCCCATATATTGTAGCATGATCCAACCCACTCATGGTCTAGCCGAAAAACGTTCCATTTTCGTCCAACTCACGCATACCAGCTCCACGGCCATCTTGGTTACCATCCAACACATCCGCCAGCCGTACATCTATTGAATATGGCGGTGTAGCTGGTATCGTTGCTGATTGGCTGCCATTTTTTTTACTTGCGCGTGGCTAGACCTGGTGTGAATTGGATCATGTATTGTAGGACCGGTCTAGGCGACATGTAGCATAAGGGACGTTCGTCCATCTTTCGGCCTCCCTTAGCCAAAGTGTATCGTCTTGGAAACTATCAGGCAAAATAAAGAATACCTTTACGGTTAAAGAGGTAACAAAGTGAACTCATTACCCTCACCCTGTTAAAATTATTCGGAAATTTTACTATTCAGAAATTTTATTATTACGGAATTTTTCCAATTCATGAATTTTATTTTGCAGGAATTTTCAAATTCAGTAATATCTATATTTGTTTACGAAAATTGATTAAATAATTATTAATTCTTGTGCATTTGCAAAGTATCATATCAAACAATCACCGGAAAACCATTCTTAGTTGATTCCGTTAATAAATTAAGCCTATTCGTTGAAAATAACCAAACTCTGAATTTCTTTACAAAAATTGTTTAAATAAGTCATAATTCTTGGGAATGTGTAAAGCACTATTGAAAATAGCCATTGCAAAGACATTCTTAGTTAATTCTGTAGAAAAATGGAGCCTATTCGTTTAAAAATAAAATTTATTATGAAAAAATCTTAGTTTGAAATAATTAATAATTATTGGGAATTTGCAAAACATCATGAAAATAACTCATCGAAAAGACATGCTCAGTTGATTCCGTAAACAAATTAAGCCTATTCGTGGAAAAATAGCAAACTCTGAATTTGTTTATGAAAATTCTTGATTGTATAATCAATAATTCTTGGGAATTTGCAAAGCAACATAAAATAGTAATCGCAAAGATATTCTTAGTTATTTTTTCTTAACTGACCCTATTCGTTGTTAAATAGTCAAAATGTGAAATATTTTTTTAAATTGCCAAATAGCATCTATTTTCAAGTAATAGCAATACAACTTTTATTTCTCTCACATTTTATACCTAAAATCTGGATTGCAATGAGCTAGACATTCCCAATCCCGAAAAGAACTTTTGATAATTAATTTGTTTATAACGTAATAAACAATTTTTTAAATCATTCTTACCGACTAGAAATTATTTACAGATAGTTTCAGCGCAGATATAAAACCTTCGATAAATCTGAAAATAATAAAAAATGGTACTTCGGAAATGTTAAAAAAAAATGTAAAGTTTGTTTTGAAATAAAAAATTAACAAAATTTATTATAAAAAATCCAAATACAGAAATCGAAAATGAGTTTTTCAAAATGCGAAAAAAATGTGAATGAAAAGTCTTCTTTTTAAAAAAATGCATCAAAAGGAATTATATGTATACCGAAGTATACATGCATAAACTTCCCCTAAGCTTCTTATGAAAACAAACATCTCGACTTCAAATAAACATGCCTGAAGCCAAGCCAGAGATAACCTTATGGTTACTCAAGCTGCTTTTTAATATAGGACAAACAATAAGATGCAACAAATAGTTTCTAAAAAAATGGTGTAATTTTTTGTTTTTTAGTAGTGGTGTGCAATTGATATATTCGACACCATGGCGGAGTCTAATTTTTTATTCGACTTTCAGATTAATTTTATTTTAAAACGAACGGAACAGTTTCGATTTTGTGAAATCGTACATTGGAAGTTATTTGAGTCGCTTTGAATTTTTTTAAAATTAAACTCAATTTTGAAAAATCCCATGTTCCAAAAATGCCCGAATGGGTTCCAGTTTTGATTGTAAAGTCAGCTCACGTGACTGCACTCCAGTGCTTTTTAGTTTTTAATGGAGTACCCTGAAAGTATAAAAGAACAGAGAAGTCCGATGTGTTAGATACTTTAACACACTTTCAGTAGCCCAATGTGAAGTTGGAGCGTCTTCAATTGTCATTAATCTTTGGTATGCCAAATTGTCGATCAAAATAAAAAATTAAGGGTGTTGGTTAAATCCGACTTGGAATTTTTTTATTCATAGGTACGGCACTGACTCAATATATATTTTTTTACTCACAATTCTGACATCACAGAAGCATTTTCACACATCATCTTATATCCGAAGACCCACAACTTGATGATAGTGAACCTCAATTTTGCGAAATGCGTCGCGAAATGGAGAAAAAAGGGTTAAGAAATTGAGATTTCCTGTGTATGTGAAGACCATAAGACTGTAGTTGTAAGCAGCAAAGCAAACACGACATGCATACCAGCTGTTAAATTCGCGCTCCGATGCTCTGAAGTCCGAACCTTATCGACCGCGAGTCCAGGCTTCGAGTCTCAGCCAAAGATAAGGCAGTTTTCAATTGAGAAATAAAAATAAAAAATGTGAATAAAATTGACTACAAAATATTGAAATAGTTTTTTAAAACAGCATCTGCAAATGCACCAATTTTATAGATAAACCAATATATAAACATATAATAACTATAAATTAATTATATCAAAAAGCCTGTAAAGTTGTATGAAAAACGTGTTACGCGGGTTATGAATAGCCTTGTAGTTAGAAGGGGGTGGGTGATCTCGCAAGGGGAGTGCGCGTAACGGGGGACACGGATATCGATCATCTTTTGTGAGCGAAGAGGGCCTCATTTGAGATGAAAAAAGCTGAAACAGTTTACTAAGATAGAAAGCGGTTTACGAGAAAACAGGGTTACAAAAAACCCGCGCAGAATGACTATGGGTTTGAATTATGGGCCGATAGAGTAAGCAGGGTAATGGTCTAGGTTCTAGGCTACAGAGTCTGCTGTCATGCGTTCGCGTCCTCGTACTTTTTCCAAATTTTTGTTTGTTTCTAATTCTTTTTTTTTCAATAGGTTACCGTGAAAATGCATAAATATTATAAAAACAATAATGAAGAAATTATAAAAACTAGTTATTTGTAAAGTTATAACAATTTTTTGCTGATAAATATGAATATTTTTTTAATAGGGTGGAGCAACAAAAGCCTTTTTTGTGATAAGCTTTTGAGGGCGGGGGTGCTAAAAAATTTCCATTATCATCCAATAAATTATCAATAAAATGAAGAACATGAATAAGATCAATAAAATTAATAAAAGGAATAAAACGGATAAAATGAATCAAATAAATATTAATTTTAATAATATTAATTACCATTATCCTCCAATAAATTATAAATTAAATGCGGAACATGAATAAAATCAATCAAATTAATAAAAGGAATAAAATGAATTGAATAAAATCACTAAAATCAGTACAATTTTGATTTTATTGATTATAATTCTATTTTATTGTTTTTAGTTATTTTATTCAATTTATTGATTTTATTGATTATAATTTGATTTTATTGATTTTAGTGATTTTATTCAATTCATTGATTTTATTGATTTATTTCATTGTATTTTGTAGTAATTTGTAGTAAAATAAAGAAAAACAATAGAAATATTCGATTTTTGAATTAAAAAATACAATCAAATGAATCAATAAAATCAATAAATTGAATGAAATCAATAAAATCAATGTATTATCAATAAAAAGATAATATTTTTTGAATAGGGTATGGGGTAAACTAGAGAGCATAGAGAATAGACAGAAAGAGGATGACGAAAAGAGAAATAATGAGATAAAACAGTTGGAAGAACGGGTAAACAACTTCGAAATCAGGAATGAGCATATGGGGAAAGAAACAGAGAGTGCAGAAATAGGAAAAGGGAGTAATAAGAGCGTGCAAAACGAGAATGCAAGATTGAAGAAGAGACTAAGTGAGATTGAAAGGAGATTGGAAGGGGAAGAAATGGCGAAGAGAAAAAATAACATGCTAGTTAAGGGATTTACAGTGGAGAGTGAAACAGGGGAAGCGGAAATCAAAAATCTTATGAGAGATATTGGAGTTCAGGTGAGGGTAGAAGGAGTGAAGAGAATAGGAGGGACGAAGGAAGGAAAACAAGGAATTTTCATACTAAAAGTAGGGAGTGAGGAGGAGAAAAAGAAAATTCTGGAGAACAAAAAATTATTGAAAGGGAGAAGGGAAAGAATGGAAGAGGATTTGACATGGAGGGTGAGGAAAAGAAGATGGAAAATAGAGAAGAGGGCACGGGTAGAGAGGAAAAAGGGGCGCATGGTATGGATAGTGAGAGACAGGATATGGATAAATGGGGAGGAATGGTTCTGGGACGAAGAATCAGAAGAAATGAGGAAAAAAGAAAAAAGAGTCGAGAAAGGTAGGAAAAGGGAAGAGGCAAAAGAGGTTATAGATGAAACAGAGGGGTTTCCAAACGGCAAGGCAGAAGAAAAGTGAGGAAGATAGGTGAGGGAAGGGAAGAGAAAAACGTGAGAATAGCTTTCTGGAATGTGTCAGGCTTGCACAACAAGAATAAAGGATTTTGGCGGGAGTTGGAAAAGTGGGATGTGATTATGATGAGTGAAACCTGGGCGGATGAGAAGGACTGGAAGGGGATGAAAAGGATGTTACCTAAAGGTTATGTGTGGACAATGCAAGAAGCAAGAAAGGAACCCGTTAAAGGTAGAGGGATGGGCAGCATGGTCTCAGGGGTGAGAAAAGAATTGGCAGTAAAAGGGAGAACAGAGGAGGACAGGGAGAAAAAGGATGGAACAATGGTAAGAAGGATTATAATTGGAAAAGTCAAAATAGCGGTGGTTTGTGTACATAGAAGAAGAGGGGAAGAGGAGGTAGATGGAGGAAAAGAAGGATGAGTTGGTTTTGATAGGAGGTGACCTGAATGCCTGGACTGGCAAGCAAGGGGGAGGGATTTGGGATGAAGAAAAGGAGGCCTATATAAGGAGCTCCAAACATAGGGAGACACACCGGGAGGGGAGGAGGTTACTAGACGTAATAGGAGGAACAGGATGGTTTATTTGTAATGGCAATATGAAAGGAGATGAAAAAGGAGAGATCACATTTATAGGTAAGAGAGAAACAGTAATAGACTACATCCTGGCGGAAGAAAGAATGAGGAATATGATAGGCAGTATGAATGTGGGGAACGAGATAGGGTCCGAGCACTTCCCAGTAATAGCTACACTGAAAGGTGGCTTTCGTAAGCGCGGCAGAGGGAGAAAGGAATGAAGGGAAAGGAAAACGAAAATGGGAGTTTGGGGGGTAGATAAATTAAAAGAGTTTAAACAAAAAATGGAAAAGGAGAATGTTAGGTATGAAAAAGAGAAGGGAGTAGACTCGTTAATTGAAAAGTTGAAAGGGTCGATTGAGAAGGTAAGGGATGCGATAGGTACAAAAGAAGGGAGAAAAGAGGGAAAGAGAGGCTGGTGGGACGAGGAATGCAGGGAGAGTAAAGAGAGAATGAAAGAGTGTGTAAAAAAATGGATGAAAGGAGAAATGGGGAAGGCGTAGTACAACAAGAGAAAAAGAGAATATGAGAGGATGCTGGAAAGGAAAAAGCAAAAGAGATAGGAGAAATACAAGGAAGAAATAGAAAAAGCGATCAAAGAAGGTAGGGTCTGGGATGTGATAAATAGGGAAAGAGGAGGAAGGAAGGGCGTGAATGAAGAAATAGAAATGGCTGAGTGGACGGACTATTTCAAGGGTCTGTTAGGGGGATAACAAAATAGGATCAAAGGGGAAAATAGAAGGATAATCCAGGGAGAAATGGAGGAAGGGAACGAAATAACAAGAGAAGAAGTGGATGAGGTGATAAATAGACTAAAAAGAAACAAGGCTACAGGAGAGGATGGTATGGAGAACGAAACGATAAAGTATGGTGGAGAAGGGGTCAGGGACGGGATATGGAAGATCTGCAACAAGGTCTGGAAAGAGAAGGGTGGCCGGAGGAGTGGATGACAGGGCTGGTTGTACCGCTTGTCAAGAAAGGAGAGGGCAAGAAGGTAGAGGAGTACAGAGGGATCACTCTAATACCAGTGGGTTATAAAATATACGCAGAAATTCTAAGAAAAAGGTTAGAGAGTCAAATAGAAGAGAAACAAAGTATCCCACACAATCAGACGGGATTTAGAAAAGGGATGGGGACAATAGATAACATTTACGTACTCAACTACTTGGTTAACAGAAAGTTAGGGAGAAAAAGAGGGAAATTAGTCACCTTGTTCGTAGACTTTAAAGCAGCGTTTGACTCAGTGAATAGAAAAGTGTTATGGCAGGCAGTGAAAGACAGGGGAATAGAGGAAGGGTTGGTAGAGAGGATAAAGGAAATTTTTACTAAAACCAGGATTAGGGTGAAGATAGGTAGGGAAAAAGGGGAGGTTTTCTGGACAGGAAGAGGTCTAAGGCAAGGTTGCCCGTTGAGTCCGCTACTCTTTAATATGCTGCTGGCGGAATTAGAGGAGAAGCTAAAGGAGAAAGGGAAAGGAGGGACGATTTTGGGTAATAGCAAATTATACTCTCTAGCATACGCGGACGACGTAGTTCTGTTTGCAAACGATGAGAAGAGGATGAACCTAATGATGGGAATTTTCGAAGAGTATGTCGGATCAAAAGAACTGACGGTGAACGTAGGGAAAACCAAGGTGATGTACTTCAGAAATAGAAAGACCAAAATAGGTTACGTTTGGAAGATGAAGGGACAAACAGCGGAAAGTGTGGAGGAGTTCTGTTACTTAGATTTTTGGTTTGAGGCAGGAGGGGGAAAGGAGGTGCAGGTGAGGAAAAGAATCGAATGTGCGAGTAAAGTAATGGGCCAAGTATGGGGTATAGGAAAGAGAAGGTTCAATGACGATTGGAGAATGAGGGTTTGGTTGTTTGATGCGTTGGTTTGGGCCGTGTCGTGTTATGGAGTGGAGGTCTGGGGATGGAAGGAACACAGGAAAGTGGAAAGCATGCATGAGAGATTTCTGAGATGGTTAATGGGGGTTAGTTGGAGTTGCCCAGGATACATGTTAAGGGAAGAACTAGGAAGGGAAAAAATGGTAACTAGACAAATTAAGAGAGCCTGGAAGTTTGAAGAGAAGCTGAAAAGGGGTCAGGGGAGAAGAATAGCACAAGTATGCTTGGACGAAGTTCGGAACAAGGAGACGAGAGGCAATTTGGGAAATTCGAAATGGGAGGAAGAAAGAAAAAAAATGAGGAGGTTTTGTGATATACGAGAAGGGGTACTGGAGTGGCAGGACATAGAGTTAGAGTTATTATTAAGACAAGGAGAACAGAGATGGAGAAAGATTATGTACTCGAGGTACAATAGATGGTATATGATGGTCAAAGGGTTGACGGAACCAGAATATTTGCAAAAAATAAAAAAGAAAGATAAATGTAGTAGGGTGGTACGGTGTGAGAGCTTGTAGATATTGGATGGAGGAGGAGGAAAATCTGTGTAGAGTATGTGGATACGAAATGGAGTCATGGGCACATGTGTTAGAGAGGTGTACAGGAGAGGAAGATGGACAGTTGAGTGTGGATGAGTGTGTAAGATGGATTTTGGATGATAATGGACAGGGAGTGATGTGGATGAAGAAACTGGAAGAACTAAGGGAAAGAAAAGTAACAGGGCAGAGCTAAAAGGTTAATCCTAATAAGGAAAGTAACTAGCAAAAATTTTAAATGTTAAAATCGTTGATAACACAGGCCGACAAAATTTGACAAAAGTCAAAAGCCAGAAAGCAGACCAAACATTTCCGAAGGATTTTGATGCGCTGAATCCGAATCCGAACTCAAAATTGCTCCTGTATGTCAGGTTTTCAAGATATCCTAACCTAAAAGTGCAAAAGTGGCTATTTTTAGCCATATTTGAGGCAATATAACACGATCAACAATTTTTTTTTCTAAAAACTGCTAACGTCATCGTTTAGTACTCCTTTTTATCTTCCATTTCCATTTTTGATCATCCCGAACCAATTTTTTTTCTCCGAGATATCACACATTAACCATTTCAGTTCCACAATGCATTGTGGAACAATGCAAGGTGAAGAGAAACTGAATGGTTAGTGTGTGATATCTCGGCGAAAAAAAATCGGTTCGGGATGATCAAAAATGAAAATGGAAGATAAAAAGGAGTACTAAACGATGGCGTTAGCAGTTTTTAGGAAAAAAAATTGTTGATCGTGTTATATTGCCTCAAATATGGCTAAAAATAGCCATTTTTGCACTTTCAGGTTAGGATATCTCAAAAACCTGACGTATAGGAAAAATTTGGATAACAGATTCGGTTTTAGGATACCAAAATCCTTCGGGGTCACATAGTCCGGTCTTTGGCTTTAAATTTTGTCGGCCTGTGTAATGTATTTGATGGTAAGAGGAAACGGAAGCCCTGGAAGATCTCCATTTTTAGAAGTTTAAGAATTAATTGTACTAATATTATTGTTATTTTAAGTAAGGCGAAACATTAGAATATAAGCTTTGGTTAAGTTAGACTAAGGATGGAATGTAAACATGCGTACAGGGAGCGGAGGCCCTCAAACCCGTAAAAGGGACAGATTAAATATACATACATACATATTACAAAATACAATGAAATAAATCAATAAATTGAATAAAATCACTAAAATCAATTTATAATCAATAAAATCAAAATTGTACTGATTTTAGTGATTTTATTTAATTCATTGATTTTATTGATATTATTGAATTTTTTATTGTATTGATTTTATTGATGTTTTTAATTTATTTTATTTTATTGATAATAATTTTATTTTGTTGTTCTTAGTAATTTTATTCAATTTATTGATTTTATTGATTTATTTCATTGTATTTTTTAATAAAATAAAGAAAAACAGTATAAATATTCGATTTTTTTATTAAAAAATACAAGGAAATCAATAAATTGAATAAAATCACTAAAAAAAATAAAATCAAATTATAATCAATAAAATCAAAATTGTACTGATTTGAGTGATTTTATTCAATTCATTGATTTTATTGATTTCATATATTTGATTCATTTTATCCGTTTTATTCCTTTTATTAATTTGATTGATTTTATTCATGTTCCGCATTTTATTGATAATTTATTGGAGGATAATGGGAATTAATATTATTTAAATTAATATTTATTTGATTCATTTTATCCGTTTTATTCCTTTTATTAATTTTATTGATTTTATGCATGGTCTTCATTTTATTGATAATTTATTGGAGGATGATGGGCATTTTTTAGCACCCCCGTCCTCCAAAAGCTTATCACAAAAAAGGTTTTTGTTCCTCCACCCAATTCAAAAAATATTCATATTTATCAGCAAAACATTGTCATAACTTTACACATAACTAGTTTTTATAATTTCAGAAGTCCCGAAATTATTTATGCATGAATCAAAGAAATGATTGATAAAAAAATCAATAGATAGATGTAGCCTAAAACCTAGACCATTACCCTGACGCTGCTTACTCTATCGGCCCATAATTCCAACCCATAGTCATTCTGCGCGGATTTCTTGTAACCCTGTTTTCTCGTAAACCGCTTTCTATCTTAGTAAACTGTTTTAGCTTTTTTCATCTCAAATGAGGCCCTCTTCGCTCACAAAAGATGATCAAAATCCGTATCACCCGTTACGCGCACTCCCCTTGTGAGATCACCCACCCCCTTCTAACTACAAGGCTATTCATAACCCGCGTAACACGTTTTTCATACAATTTTACAGGCTTCTTGATATAATTAATTTATAGTTATTATATGTTTATATATTTATAAATTGGTTTATCTATAAAATTGGTGCATTTTCAGATGCTGTCTTAAAAAACTATTTCAATATTTTGTAGTCAATTTTATTCATATTTTTTATTTTTATTTCTCAATTGAAAACTGACTTGCGGTCGATAACGTTCGGACTTCAGAGCATCGGAGCGCGAATTTGACAGCTGGTATGCATGTAGTGTTTGCTTTGTTGCTTACAACTACAGTCTTATGGTCTTCACATACACAGGATATCTCAATTTTTTAACCCTTTCTTCTCCATTTCGCGACGCATTTCGCAAAATTGAGGTTCACCATCATCAAGTTGTGGGTCTTCGGATATAATATGACGTCTGAAAATGCTTCTGTGATGTCAGAATTGTGAGTAAAAAAATATATATTGAGTCAGTCCCGTACCCATGGAAAAAAAATTCCAAGTCGAATTTAACCAACACCCTTAACGGCGGATATTTTAGGATCAGAAAAATACTCATGTTTGAATATACTGACACTACTCAGGGCTCCTTATTTCTATTCTCCATGCAATAAGATCTGCTTTTGAAAGAGAGCGGTAGTGCGGTTATACAAAAAACGTAAAGAAAAAATTTGATTTTTTTTAGAAGAGGGACCTTTTTTTCTAAAAAAAAAAACTTAGGTTTTTTCTATCAAGATGTATGATGTTGAAAAATGAGACTATTATTCTTTATTTATGAAAATAAGCTTTGAGTGATTTTTGAGCTATCGCGCGCCGATGCTCTCAACCATTATTTTGTGAATAAAATAATAAAATCCCCATTTTCAATCTCGATTTTCTTAAAGAGAAAACCCCAAGCTTTCTTCCTAGTCCATAAAAATACAAAAAAATGTCGAATTTAATTTTGATTCTGATTTTGGAAGGTGTAATTTGAAAAAAATGGTTATAATCACAGAAAAGGCTTTGAAAAATCCGATCAATAGTATACTAGACAAAATTTTTTTCTTGTTATCAAAAAAGTTGATACCCGATAAAACAAAAGATACAATGTTATCATTGCTCATACCAGTCAACACTTATTTGCATGAATAAACAGTAGGGTAACGGAACCAATTACCGAGCGAGATCCTATTTTCCGAGGTCAAAGATCAAATTCTTTCTATTTTCAATATTTTTTCACTTTCACTTAACTTTTATGATTCAGAAGCTTACGTAAGACTCATTTAATGACTTTTACTAAAAAAAGACATATTTAAGATTGAGGTTAGAAGAAGTCTATTGTTTCCTCGACAACCCTAATAGCACGGTACGTTCCGGGAACGCGTAAAATGTCCACAGCTTGGGAACGTTCCACTGGGACCTTAGGGAAACCTTCCGTTATTGTTATTTTCAACAACAATTATCTCGTAAACCATATGAGATGGATAGAAATGGATGTCATTTTTTAGTTTTGAGTACCGCATATATACTAGACGATAATATGGTATCCATGTTATAAATTGACATTTTACACGTTCTGGGAACGTTCCTTGCTATTAGGGAAATGGTTCCTCCTCCTTAATTGCTTCCGTTACCCTCCTGGTAAGAAGATGTGCATTGACATGGATTAAAATGATTGACTTGTATGCACTTAGGGTCAAATAGAATTGTTCTGGATTAAAATGTTGACAATTATACTTTATGAAAGGAATTAAATTGACTTCAACACTCATCCCCGCCTCGCAGCATTAAGTAGGATTAACATGCCTTCAATTTCTACCAATTTAACAGAATTAAAATTTATTAATTTATTGACAGAAATCATAATGGGATCAAACAGGATTGCAGTAAGACGAAAGAAGTTGAGGTTCATATAAATTAAAATGGTAACGGCAGAAAACTACATTCATTCAGATTCAAAACGCTGTGAATCTGACCATATTTGAAATAATTTCAATCTATTTCAATGCACTCCCTACCAGGCTACAGGGCAAAGTTTTCTTCTACATACATACATACATTGATTAGCAGTTCGAACTCGAAAGTTCATTGCCTCACTACCCGATTCGGGTAGTGTTTCTAGGTGGATATTTACTACCAATGTGGGCCCACCACACCCACGACGGGCCAACAGCACGCAGATATTCCTGAACGGTTACCCATCCAAGTACTAACCGCGCCCAACAATGCTTAACTTCAGTGATCTTACGAGAACTGGTGTTTTCAGCGTGGTATCGCCGTTGGCCGTTCTTCTAGTTATTTTAAAATCGTCGAAAAGATCAGTATCCACAAAAAAGTAAAAAATTTCACCCCCCTTACCGTCGATAAATATTTCTGCAAATGGCAATGTTTTTTCATAAAAAATCATCCGATATCACTGCACTCTGTCCAAGTTTCAAGCCAATCGGAGAACTTTGATTTTTTAGTGGGTCCATTTGAAAAATAATGCCCCATATTAATAACAAATAATTGATCTATTAAAATAAAGTTTTTTGAATTTTACAAATAATAGGAAAATAAATGTATTACTGTTAGACCATGAGGCAATGTAAATGGTTTCCTTTATGTGAACAAACTCAATTTTTTCTCGTTATTTAACGCGCATAACGTAATTTTGTAGAATTCATTGCCAATACAATATTAACTACTTGAGTCATTTAAAAACAAGCGGAAGCAGCATTTGATATGTTTTTTTGTCTTCCGCTGGACGTTCATCGCAATAAAATTACCCTTAGTACAATCAGTTGAAACCCTGAATTCCACGAATACTCGAAAATGGATTCAAAGTCCATTTTACGGGTAGAGTGTTAAAATGGCTTCATAATTAACGTACTACTGACGGGAAAATATAATCATTTATAAATCGGAAGTTAAATTCAAAATCATGTATTATTTATTAGGCAACCGTGAGACCTGCGACATCGAGGGCGAGGATTTCACAGTGAACAAAATTCCAAATACTAGATGCTTCAACTGCATTTGCAAGGTAGAGTCAAAGATAAGGCATTACATTTCCTAAAATGACATAAATTCTGACTTATTTTATCAATGTGTTATTATATACATTTTTTCGGTTTTCAGAACGGCTTTGTAGAGTGTCTGAAGCGTCAATGTCCCAGTATAGAAGGTTGTTATACACTGCTAAATCCACGGAACGACGAATGCTGTCAAATGTGCAAGGGTACGTTAGATAGCTCTGACTTTCAGTCATCATACCCTAGTCATTTCATAAATGTCTTTTAAATGTCCGGGGAATAGTAACATCAAGATAATGAGAATAAAGTGTAACTTAATTCTCAATATCTTAAAGTTCTTTCATCCACCCCAAGTCAAAATTTAGACCCTCTTTAGAATCTGCCTAACCCAAACGAAACCTATTTTAGTCCTACTTTTATGGTACTGGTTAAGTACGTCCTACCCAGGTAAAAAGGACCGATTTAAATGGGGACTCAGTAAGTAATACCACTCTTGCAGAATGAATTCGTATTTATACTTGGTTATTTATTTTATAATACTAGTAAGTTACTTGTGAGTTATTAATAATATTTAACTTAGACTTTATTACTTTTTATTCTTTTTTTTATTATATTGAAATCTAAGCTTTTGGAATAACATTTGATTGACAAAAGCAAAGTACCTTATTGTTTAAAATAATGCAAACATAAAAACTAATAATAAAATATTTCTCGAAATTGATTTAGGTTCTACTTTGAACCTCTAATTGCAAATTAGGACCTTGATTTTAATGATATAAGCTCGCTTTAGATCCTTCTTAAACCTAGTAAGCCCCACAACTAGAGGGTCAATGTAGGACAAAAATGTTGATTCAAGTTCTTTTCCTACCGTGGCCGCGCTTGCATATTTTTATTTTTTTTTTCAGCAAAATGAGGTTCGGAACATGACCAGTAATCACACTAGTTAATTTCGGAAAATTATGTTTTTTCCAGACATAGCCTAGAACCTATTGCTGAAAATAATTGGACTGACAATTGAAATAAATTATGTTTTCAAGAATAAAACGAGAAGATCCAAAATATTTTTACACAGTAAAATAATTATAGACGTTCTAAGCTCAACATTAATTATTTTTATTTAAACCCACATCTCAACATTTTTCTTTCATTTTTATGGTATTAGGTTCCTGGTTCCTAGAATGCAAAAGAATTTGCCACCGCTGAATACATTTTGTTTCCAAATTCTTTATCTTGAATTTGAAAAGAACCTGCTTTTATATCTGAACATCAGCCATTTTTGTCATTCAAATTAACCGTTTGAACTTCGGTCAACGTTACATACAATTGACCACGGTGGGCTTGGATTTGGTTCAACCGAAAAGAAATTGCTCTTCTCGTTTTTCTTCCGAAATCATTTCAGTGATGCCTCATGATTAATTTGAGACCAAAAATAAAAAAATCTCTGGAGTGATTGTTAAATAAACTTAATTTTGTATTTTTATTTTCAGGTAATTATGTATATTTTCGCAAGAATAACTCCAAAGGGGTGCTTTTGCGTTTAAAACTCTGTAGTGTGACATTTAAAAAAAATCTAAACACTAAACATCTTTGGACATTCGGTACCCATTAAAATTGTGAAAAAGTGTTGAAAAAATGATTTCTGTCGCCATCTTGAGTGGTAAAAGGTTTTTGCTGCGCGCGCGCTCACTCACTACGCCACCAGCCCGTGTAAAAATTCTTTGACTTTGTTCCAATTTGAATTTCTCCCAATCAAGAATTATTGAAGACGAAGTGAGGACATCTTTCGATTTCTCATTCTTGGGACAGAGCAAGACTTTATTTCATGTCTTGAGACCATGATCTCATGTCTTGAGAAAATAAAAAGGTTGCCTAAAGCAGAAATGCCCAACTCGGTGAAATTCCCTTCGGGAAGACATGTTCCGCGTCCACCACTATTTCTCCTGTAGAGCGGGAGTATTGGTAGAGGCGTGCTAGAATCTCTCCTCTGTGACGTTACGCTGCACCATAGCTACGAAATATTTGTCGGGGTGCTTGGGGACGACTGACTTTTCAACATAAAATTGTAATAGTAACTAGAGTCTCGATTATTTTATTTCAGTATGTTCCTATTTATTTTCAAAGAATGTAATTGGAAAGAGAAGTTTACAAAGTGTCTCTTTGTTGTACAATATTTCAGATTTTAATATCACAGTTTTGGTTAGCTGATACATTTGAAAGTCTAACAGTATATTATAACATTATGCACAAGGTAGAAAGATAAGTTATAGAAATGAAATATGAGAATATATATTCTTTCTCTCTCTCTCGTTTTTCTCAATTCTGCAGAATTCTGTAGAAGTCTTTAAATTTCCTTAAAATATTTTGAATTCCTCTAAAATCTTTAGGATTCACGTTGAATTATTCCAAAATTCAGCAACTTTGGTCGACGGTAAATTACTACTGAATTAAGATGTACTAGTTTTTTCAAATCTGCAGAATTCTAAGAAGTCGAGAGAATTCTGCAGATTTTAAAAGACTTCCTGGAATTTGCAATAATTCAACGTGAGTTCTAAAGATTTTAGAGGAATTTGAAGAAGTTTTAAAAAATTCAAAAGTTATCAATTGGATTCTGCAGGATTAAAAAACGAGTGCATCTTAATTCAGTAGTAGTCTACCGTCGACCAAAGTTAATGAATTTGGAAATAGTTGAAAAGAATGTTATGTTTTCAGAAAAATTCAGAAA
The DNA here is from genome assembly GCA_932195095.1 of Andricus curvator. NCBI lineage: Eukaryota > Metazoa > Arthropoda > Insecta > Hymenoptera > Cynipidae > Andricus > Andricus curvator. Next base: position 37,801 of record CAKNYM010053231.1, read on the forward strand.
ATTAAAAATAAATCAAGTTATGTCCTGAATTATTCAAGAGAATTCAAGGATCTTTAAAAGACTTCCATGTTCTCAGAAGAATTCAGCGAATTCAAAACATTTTATTGAATTCTACATTAATCAGGGACGGTCACTGATTATTTGCAATAATGTACGAATTATGTAGGCACACTACAATTATTTGTTCTACTCTCAACAAATTTCAGAAAAAAAGCCTACATTTCCATTTTTTCCATGCACCGAATTTCGGTGAGCCAATATTTCATCTCGATCATGTTTAAATGAAAGAGTTGATTTTTTGCAAAGTTATTTTACGGTTCGATAAAACTTTAGTCCATCCGATTTAAGCAGAAAAACACAATCGTAATCGCATTTTCTTTTAATGCCCGAAGCAAGGTGAAGTTACTGCCGTAGGAGAAATTGCTTTTCGGGGTCACACGTACACTTGCAACTAAATGTTCCCCTACATGCAATTTAAATGCCCCACGGGATCTCGCCAAGGGCAGGTGCTACTCTGAAAGACTGCACCCGCTTCCGGCGAAATCGCAGTAAAATTTCAGCTGTAACCACGTCTCACGACCGAGAGATAGGTGGTTACAGTCTGAGATGGACTTAATACGATGATCCGGCAAAAGTCCCGTGCACATTCAGGACCCGGAGCGACCCAAGCTCGACTACCTTCTGCACTCTTCCCGCAAGTGTCTTAGCACTTTCTTGACACGCAGTGATGATTTTCAGGCTATTAGCCACTGAAAGCTTGGCACCTCCAAGAGCACCGATGATCAGGACGACTGGCTTTACAGAATATTCAAGGAGAATTTTCATTCTCCTTGGCTATGATGTTTTTCTCAGCTGTTGCTGAAAATTCGATAACGAACATGGTTCGTTTCTCGAAGTCAAGGAGAACTATGTCAGACCTCGAGTGCGCAACAGAAACAATTGTCGAGAATGTGAAGTTCCAGTATATGCGGCACTTCTCATTTTCGACAATTGACTCTATTTCCCTAAGAGCGTTTGGCGGATAGGTATTAGGGCTAATGCCGTAAGAGTGAAAGAGATGGTAATAAAGCATTCTTAGTGCCACATTGTGCCTTTGGATGTAGGTCGTTCCCGCATGAGTTGGACAACTATATAGTTTGTGTCCTAGATGCTCGGAGTGTGCATGACACGCTCTGCAGCTATCACCGGGAATGTCTTGACTCTAAAAGTGACGACGGTATGCTCAAGTGAAAATGACACCTTCTCGGCACGCCAAAATGAAAACCTCCGTGCCCAACTTCAATCCAGGTGATTTGAGGAGAGCAAAGTTCAGCTCATACGACATCGACTGATCCTTCAAATTTCTGTGGAAGATGCCGTGCATCTTCTTATCGAGGAGCTTTTTGCCAATTTTTAAATGCGAATTCCAGTAAAATCTGTAAATATTTTAATTTTTTAACGAATAAAAACTTGCAAAATATTTTATTTATAATAAAGGCAATAAAGTTTTATTATTTCAGTGTCATTTTAAATACTTAAACTTAATTGCAATCAAGTTATAACGTCCCAAACTTTAGAGCTAGAATATTTCACCTGTATCGGAGATAAAAAGTTCATATTTGAGGTACCTTATGACTTATAATTATGAGTAACGTATTAATATTTATTGTCAGTTAATAATTATTAACCGTCAAGTTTCTGCGCTTGGTATTATTCTAAAATAGAATCTTCTTTTACAATGTTTCACTGTTCGTACGTCTTTTTATTTCTAAAACTTTGACTTACGTCTTTCTTCGACACGGGACCACAGACACCAATCGCCGCGTATTTTTAATATAAAAAACAATTGCTACGTCTTCCTAACGCTACGTCTATTCTTTCTATTCTCCGAATGATGGTATAGTCTTATTAGCACCCATCGATATGGTTTTGTTTCACTTTCTTCTTTTTAGTGAAACGTTTTTTGTACCGATTAAGATTTACATTTACGTCATCTCAGAAGGAGTTTTTTGTCTTCAATTGCCATTTCGATTTCACGCAAAGTGTTTTCGCTCCCTTGCACAATTGCCATTTTTGCAGTTACTCAAAACTCAAAAAGGCAACGGTAAATCATTGCCCAATGTTGGCACTTGCATATGTCAGAAATTGAAAGATATATATATACATATATATATATATTCGGTATTCGGTTTTGATTCCTTGGGATTCGAACCGAAGGGCCTATGACAAAGCCACCGGACGCGTCCTCGGGTTGCGGATAGAGGGTCCCTGTACCAAGGGTTTCTGCTGAATATGGTTACAATAATTAATAAGCAGTCACGGACAATTGTCCAGGGATGGTCCCGAAGGAATAACCCCTAAGCGGAGGTGTAACAACCGTGCCGAAAGCTGAATGGCACCTGGGTGAGGTGTCTCAAACGGTGACTCTGGGATACCGGGCGACCTTTCAGAGTATCAGCCTTATCCTTGCACGCGGGGCTCTACAAGGATGGACTAACCCTTTTCCCTAGCTGCTCGTGGGAACAACAATGACAACACCAAACATAGTTGTAGGAAGTGCGGTTCAAAACAATCGAACGCGCAGGGCTCCCGACAATGGGTCGGACAACAATGCCGACTACCCGAGAGTTGGGGGAGCCAATCAAGACGGAGTCAATGCGATTGACCGGCGGAATCTCGTTACTTTTGAGTGGACGGATCGACTCAGGGACGACCTGCTGGAGTGCTATGATACCAGTATGGCCCCTGAACGAAAAGGTTACATGGCGCGACTGCATGCTCTGTGGTGCGAGAAACACCCAGAGCTCTCGGATTTTTCGCAAAAACGTCTGCGAAACCGTGCCGAGGACCTCCGGAAAAGGGGTTATATAAGCGGAGCGCCTACACAACCGCAGCCAGAACAAGCCGGCAACAGAGAAAGAGAGGCGACACTGAGACCAGCCTCGAACAGGCATCCAATAGAGGGAGAACGATGCTTCAAGACCCGGAGAAACATCAACATTCATGTTTCTCCCAAGCCCAAAGATCTGACTGAACTGGATGATGAGCTTCGTGGAGATTTTTCCGAAGAATCCGACCTCTGGACTATCAATTGTAGTGTGTACAATGCAGCGAGAACTTTGGCAGATGCAAACCGTAAAACAAAACCAACGGTTGATCATAAGACCAAAAGACGAATGCATCAACTTAGCACAAAGATAGGCTGGGCAAGACAGTACGCGTCCCGCATTCAGTGTGTAATTGACTACATAACATCTGGCAGGACTTTCACTGCCAAGGTTCGACAGTTCACGCGCGAACTGCGGATCCGTCATCACACAATCAACAAGTCAAAGCTACTGACCATCAGGCAGCATAATGTTGACAGAATACGAGTACTATCTGACGCTAGGAGAAGTCTAGAGCGGAGAAAGAGGTGGGTCAGAGAAAATCAACAGTTTTCGTCTGACCCATATTGACTCTTCCAAGAACCTCCAGTTACTGTCGACCATCCGCCCAAACCAGAGGAGGTCGAAGCATTTTGGAGAGAAGTCTACGAAGTCCAACATCCACTTAAAGAAGGCTCAATGAACATATACAGCTTCAAGGAGCTGTGCAATGCCCTCATCACAGCTGAGGAGGAATGCCCACCTATCACTACCGAGGAGGTGAAAAACGTATTAAGAGGCATCAAGAACTATTCCGCTCCGGGACCAGATGGCATCAAGACCTTCTGGTGGAAGAATTTTCCTTCAACCCACCAGCATCTGGCCCGAATTTTTACCTCATATCTAAAGTCGGAAGAGCCTATTCCGGGGTGGTTGGTGGAAGGGCGCACAGTGCTCCTGCCGAAGACGGGCAACTTAGTTGACCCTAAGAATTACAGGCCAATAACTTGTCTGAACACACTGTATAAGATCTTCACAGCTATCCTAAATGATAGGATTGTTCGGACAATTGGACCTGTATGGCGAGAGATGTATGAACAACGTGGCTCAAAGAAAGGCGTAGCAGGATGTCGGGAGAACCTGCTCATCGATAGATGTGTCTGTAAAGACGCAGCATACTATCAGCGATTTCTATCGATGGCCTGGATTGATTACCGGAAAGCTTTCGATTCAACCTCCCATAGACTTATCATCTGTCTGTTGGAAAGCCTAAAGGTTCATCCACACATCGTGAGGTGCATAGAGGCATTAATGCCCCTTTGGAAAACCAGATTTACTATCTCATCTGGAAAACATCGTGTGATCACTAACAGTATCACCTTTCAGAGAGGTGTATTTCAGGGCGACACCATGAGCCCTCTCCTCTTTTGCCTCACATTATTGCCACTATCTCTCGCACTTCGCCATTCCGAAGGGTATCTCTGCGGCAAACCTGGAAACCGAAAGCATAAGGTCACTCATGTATTTTACATGGATGATCTTAAGATCTATGCTAGGAATCAAGAGAAACTACATCTAGCTCTGAAAATTGTCAAAGAGTGCACTCAAGAGATTGGAATAGAATTCGGGTTAGACAAATGCGCCAAGGTTAATTTGAAGAAAGGAAAACTTAATGGCATCCCCGAAGATCCTGAGCTCGTTGGCAGAAGCGCTATACGACACCTTTGCGCTGGAGAGACCTATACATACCTGGGCGTGCCACAGAGCCGCATTCAGGACGCGACATCTATAAAGGATACTCTCCGATGCAGATACAAACGTCTCATCCGGCAGATTTGGTCTTCCGAACTGTCGGCGAGAAACAAAGTATCTGCAACGAACATGCTTGCCGTCCCGGTAGTACTCTATTCATTTGGAGTGGTTCCATGGACGAAGGACGAGCTCAGATCCCTTGATATCGGGACGCGAAAGGTTTTGCACATGAACAAGAGCATGCACCTTAAGTCTTCTGTTCCGCGACTTTA
>CAKNYM010053231.1:47670-61526 GCA_932195095.1 Andricus curvator
TTGTTAACCTCTGTCATTGCTGTTGTTACCTCTAACCTTAGAAGTAGTTGTTTTGTCGTCAATTAGACTAGTGACTAGTGAAATACAGACATCTTTAACAAAGTGGAATTAATTTATTTTAGAAAAATATTATTAAACTTGACTCTTCGAATGTATTGGATGCCTGCCCCCCACGACCAGCAGCACTCGCTTCGCTCGTGCCGCAAATGTCGGGGGCAGGCATCAATAACATGCTTATCAACACTTAAAGTCAAAAAAAGTAAAATTAATAACGTACTTTCGACCGGCTATGAAGAAAAATCGTATACACTACGCGGGCCGAAAGTTGAAATCTTGGTCCTGCGCGTCATGATGCCCTCGGCTTCGCCTCGGGCAGCATGACGCGCAGGGCCGAAAATTCAACTTTCGGCCCGTGTAGTGTAATATACTATTTACTTTTTTTCCCCCGTTTTGCACATTTTATAAATAGGTGGATTTAAAAAGGTTTGATTTAAATATTTAATGTTATTGCTGAATTAACAATATGAATAATATTTTTTATCATTAATAAAAGTTATTTCCAGGAATGATAATCGCTTTTTCGCTGTTTTTATATTAACTATCTTTTATAAGTTTAGTGCATGTGATGTTTAAAATTCATAGAATTCATCGAAACTTAAAACTTCTATCTTTCTAAAGATGATTAAAGTTTTAGATTGTAAGAGTTTTATGTACGAAACTTCCCGCTTCAAGAGTGCTCTATTCAAGATCTATTCTCAAAATTATCATAAGAATATGTTGTAAATTTAAAACTATGTCGTAAGTGTAATGTAAGAATATTAAATTTTATGTTAGAACTTGCATCTAACACCCTAATAAAAACTGATGAAAATGTATGTAAAGGTTGAATGCAGAGAATGATTTTGTTTTTAAGATACTCACAATCGGTGCTTATATCGAATTTAAATATATCTAATTTTTCAACAAAAATAATTATGGTCAATATTTATTTATTGTTTCTTCCTTTCGTGAAAGATATATTTACTTGGATTATATAATAAGTGAATATTTTTTTCCCATTTAATTTTAAGAATTTAAAAGTTTCAATACCTGTTAGAGAAGTTTGCATGTTAAATATATTATATAAATTTCAAGATTGTTATCAACCATTTTAAAAATATTTCAAAAAGATATACTTGTAATTGATAATAATTGTATCAATAATATCGATAATATAACATTCATTTCTGAGACAAATTTTCCAGACAATTTTAGAATGGTTACGTAACAATATAGCAGAATTCATAAAGATCATGCGTGTAACCAACATAAAGTACAATGATATACGCTTGTCACATAACAGTCATGCCACAACGTTACATAGCTGCTACTACTGTGCATTCTGCACATATTACAAAACCACACAGTAACTCTGTTAAATTTCACTTACGTACTTCTGTAACAAAATTGTTATAGTCCATGGATGTAACCAAGTTACGGAATAAATGTTACACGACTGTTACAAAACGGGTATGTCACTTTGTTACATCGCCGTCACTAATGTACTTTATACAAAACTTACAGAACTACATCGTAACGCCGTTACATTTCACTTACGTAACACTGTAACAAAATTGTTATAGAACATGCGTGTAACCAAGTTGCAGAACAACTGTTACGTTCTATTTCTATAACAATTACATCTCAGTGCTACAGAATTGTTACAATTTTTTTATGGAACTGGTACATCGTCATTCGGTAAAAAAGTGACTCAACATTGTTACCTTCCAGTTGTAAAACAAGTGCGTCACTGAACACTAACATTTGTCATGTAACCAGATAGAAAATTGTTGCCCCTTTGTTACGGAGCAGTTACAGAACGTGTTTGCTGGGATGATTATATTTTCAAACTGATCTTGGGCTCAATAGATTACGCAATATCTCTACTTTATCGCCTATATAAATAAATAAACATATGTATATTTTTAAGATACTAATATTGCTCAAAATTTCAACATCTCATAGCATTTTTTGAGACCTTGTTTTTAAGTTATTCATAAATAACCTAAATCCAAATATTCCGGGGCGAATCGCTACAACTGAAGTACATTATAAATAAATTCAAAAACCGTTTTACATTGGCGAATAACGTTAATAAAATATAAGTACAGTGATTTTTTTAATACTTATATAGACATATAGTCAATAATAACGAAACAATGTAGAAATAAAATATAGCTTATGTTCATGCATTACAGGTAATTCCTGTTTCTTTCCTTATTACTATTATTTTTTTGCTTTATTCGATACAAAGATATTTTAGTAAGCGTTCATAGCGTTAATATTAATATTTAATAAAAAAAGTTAAGTTTTCTTTAATTCTTGATTGCTTCTTATTTTAACTGCGATAAACTATTATAGTTTTGTACTAATTTTAGTGTAGGTTCTCGCAACTGTACATCCCATGCCGTCAATCAGGACGCGGACATCTAAATCACCAATGTTTTTGTAACCGAATTATCCCGCTGACTACAGCATCACTGCCACGGTGAAGGGAAACTAGGAGAGGTATCAAAACCTCAAAATGGAGCTCCAGCGACTGTACCCTAAATATTGCATTAAAATAATTGTCCTTGTGATCGGTACTCTCGGAGGTGCGAAACTATCACTGGTTCGTAAATTCGAAGCCATACCCGCGTGCCAAAGCATGCGGAGGCACTTGCGAGCTGGATACAGAGGACTGTCATCCTTGGGTCGCTCCGTCTCCTGAATACACGCGAGAGTTTCGTGGGCCTGCCGTTGTGATTTTGTCGTGCCCTGTTGCCACCTGTCTCACGGTCGTGATACGTGGCCATAGGTGTGATCTAACGCGGTTCTACTGGGAGCCAGTGTCATTTTCATAGATGGCAGTCGCTCCAAATGGGACCCTGCGGTGGTTTTATTTATTTTTTAATATATATTAAATCATCAAATTTACGGATTTTCATTTGTATCATAGTTATTTGGCGACGATACCGTTAATGTTGTTTGTATTTATCTATTTCTTACGGCTTAGGAAGAACATTGCAATTTCAATTTTTTTCAAGCAGATTTTTTGCGGCGAAACCAAGTCGAAGCATTTATGCTCGGGCGGGTGATAAAAATCTGTCACCGCTCAAGATAGGTCACGGAAATAATTTTATGCAAAACCGGACGGTTTTCGTACCTTTCTGTGCGCGTTTGTGGGACGCGAAGTTCTCGTTTGTCGGAGGGGGTATTTTTCCGGCCACGGCCGTAAAAGTATACTTTTACGGAGTGCGCGCATGCGCTTTTGGTCCAAAGCGGCGACACTCCTGGCTCTCTCTTCTGACGCATGCGTGGTACATATCACAAATGTTTGTAGACTGTGCAATACAAATGAACAGAGCATGCCGGCTGGCAACACGCAGCAACACGTGGGTCCGCGAGTCTTTCGTTAACCGATAGATAACAATTGTGTCGCGATGGCAAAGATTTTATTTGACTAACTAAAACTAAAATGAACATAACCGCACATGTCTATAATAAGACTAGTATGAAGCTCACGTGCAACATTTAATGTTATGTTTAATTTTAGTTATAGTTATTCAAAATGATTGTTGTATTTTTCCTTACGGGGGGCTTCGCCCCCCGAACCCCCCACGGGGGCTCCGCCCCTCGACCCCGCCGGGGCTCCGCCCCGGACCCCGTCACCCCCACCCCCATTAAAACTTCACACTCAATGCCCTCTCGCATACTAAAACTATATCGGTTTTGCATAAAATATCGTGTGTCACTCCGCAGCAAACATTTGACGACCTCGCCCGCTGTTTGCAGTACTCGGCTATGCGCGCGCCTTCGGCGCGCGCATGTACGCCTCGTACAGCAAACATCGGCCTCGGACGTCAAAGACGCGGTTTGCTGAGTCGTAACACAATATACTATTTTCAACACAATCGTCTTAAAGCACAAGGTTCAACCTTTAATTTGAGTCAAGCTAGAAGTTTCTAGAACCTTAGTTTCGCACCCTATGTTCTTTAAAAAAAACTGTCAAAAAGGCTAATTTTCTCAAAAACATGACACGATGGAGCAAATCTGACACCAGATTCGGATTCAGCGACCCCAAGAATATATAGGTCTTGTGGTCTGGTTCCGTGGCCATACCACTTTTTTTGTGTGCCTGTGTTACCTACAAATCTGAAAGCTTTAATAAATCCTTAAATATATCCATAAGAATTAAGTGTTCACTTTTAAAAGTTTATTTCGATATAAATCGAGAATAGTTGAAACAGTTGAAAAATCTGAGTGTAAAGATTCTATCGCTTGTTGCTGAAAAAGCCGAGGCTTTTCTGCATTTCTGTACAAAAATCAAGTACATGGAAGAACAATGTATCGACTTTTGGGGTGACCTAGTTCTAAGTAGTTTTTCCTAAAAGTTACAATTATATTCTCAATGCGGTGATCGATAACTTCACTGAAGCAAGTTTGTACAACGCCCTTAAAAGGCTTAAAAGCTTTAACATATTTCAAGCATCCTAAATTCCGGGACCAGAAACACAGCAAGTTGATTTTCTTCAAGAAACTCTTGCATGTATAACCTTTAAAACACGGACTTCCGTGAGTTATCTCGCGTTGGACATTGCGTGACTCTGCCCATAGAAGAGCATCTTCGAATTTGGCTAATAAATGAGTAAATAATGTGTTTAAAATATCAATCCAAACCATTTTTAAGTGTATTTCCTAATGTTTTATCTATTCTACGTTCTGCGAGTTCGCCTTTCACCAAATAACACCACGTGTACGGAAAAACGTTACTGTACGACATGGTGCCCACTATGATGTTAGCGATTTTCAAGTCAGTCGCAATTGTTCCTTAGAAGTGACTAATCTTTTGAGTGCAGCCCAAGACTGAAATACACTCGCATAATTTTCCTGGGAGCATTGAGCCAATGCATGTATGAGGAAATTTTTGAAGCTAAAGTCCTTAAATAGCTTCGAAGAAACTCCTTGATCATATCTTTGACGATGTCCTTCACATTTTTCTTCGTGTTCAGTACTTTGAATAGGCAGACATATCTCTAAAAATCTTCCTACACCATCAATCCCAAAATTGAACTATACTTCGAACACTTCTCGTTACTCTTTAATATGCTTAATCAAGCCCTCTAAACCCGTGCAATAACTGACACTTTCGACCGCTGCTGAACCTTATCCGCTTTGACATTAATGAAATCAAAATTCTTGACGCCAAAATAGTTATCTACACAATGGCTTGTGGCTGACAGTTATTTCTTCAAATATAGTTAAACAACTTTCAAATTTTTTTGCCATTCGAAAAGCTGCAACGATTCCAATCGCCTTATTTTGACTAAGATGAATTTTTTTTACAATTTTTAAAAAGTCTTCTGCAGAAAGAAGCGGACGCTTCAATGATTTCCTGGCTCATTTTATACCAACGGTGATCTGTAGAGGCTGGCCCCCCTTCGTTCTATTTTCTGCATCCATTTTCCGCTTCAACAGCGATAAGACTACTTTTTCTGAAATCAAGGAAGGTTCAGTCTCTCACCGAAAGCAGTCTTGGTTTCCCGGTGGGAAGGTGTGAATTAAAATGAATTATAACGAGTTCACATGTGGTAAAATTCGCAACGATTTGAATCCAAAACAACGTTATTTTCTGGGAAAAATTAAAAACATTTTAATTATCTTAAAGAGTAGACAAACTGAAGTCAAGTTCATCTAGTTTTATTCCGTGAAGCTACGCTAAAAGTTGAAGTCAATTTTATTCCATTCGATGAGTGGAGATAAAAACCAAACTAATTTCACAAATGTCAACAAATGTTCAGAAAAAAACTCGGTAGAATTAAAAAAAATACAGTCCATATGAAGAAGATTCTGATTATATGAGTGCATATTAATATTTTTTAGAAGCCAATTGACAATTTACAGTATTAAAGAAAATTTTCAACAAATTTGAAGAGGACCTCAAAAGCCATATAATTTGTATACAAGTTATCGCTTGTTTTAAATACACTTTAATTCCATTTCATTGATTTTCAAAAACGACGTTCATTTGGATAGAAACGTTTAAATTCTATTTAATTCAAAGTTTCTTACCGGGTTTATCTCAAAGAGAAATTTCAGGCTAGGGTAGGTAAAGAATGAACACAGGAATGAAGGATAGATTTAATTAAGGATAAGCGGGAAAGGAACAAGTACATAAGTCTTATAAATTTACCTGAAATTGCTTTATGCCATTGGAATACAAAGTAAAAATGTCAAAATTCAGAATGGCGGATCCAATATGGCGGACCAAAATTGTAAGACCGAGCTGATGTGACTGAAAATGACTGTACGGGGGGTTTTCGGGTCGCTGATTTCGAATCTAAAGTCAAAAATTCAAAATGTAGGATCCAATATGGCGGAATTTCATTGTGAGAATATAACAGATTCTATTAAAATTTTCACTTTAGATTTGAAATCGACGGCATAAAAAACCCCAAAGTAGCGATTTTCAATGAAATCGGTTATATTCTCACAATGAAATTCTGCCATATTGGATCCTTCATTTTGAATTTTTAAATTTTGACTTTAGATTCGAAATCAGCGACCCGAAAACCCCCGTACAGTAATTTTTAGTCACATCGGCTCGGTCTTACAATTTTGGTCCGCCATATTGGATCCGCCATTATGAATTTCGACATTTTTACTTTGTATTCCAATTTGACCACCCCAAAATCCCTTCATTACGACAGATAGTAAAATTTACATTAGTGGAAATCATTCATGCCATGAAGGTTCAAAATAGATAAAATTCAATTGCATTTTTCTTACAAACAGGAAGTTTGTAAGATTAAAGCCATATTTGAATTCGGCATGACGAAATCTATTATAATATATGTGTAACATATGTAATACAATATCTGAGCGCCCAAGGTATCCAATAATACAACTTTTTGTCAAAAAATGTCAAATATAACCTAGATTTTCAAGGTAAAAAATATTTATTTTCAGCTTCTCCTTATTTTTCCTCTATTCTGTAGTTATTCATCTGTAAATCACAAAAAATTCATCCCTCTAGGTCATCCCTGTCAAAAGTTCTACGATTTTGTCACGAACTTTTTCACTTTAGCCCACTGTGCGCCGTCAGGGAGGAAGCGGACTTCTGAATCTCCAATGTCTTCATAACCAAAAGCCGAGACCCTTGGCCTGAATTTTAACATCAGAAGTGAGGAAAGTGCATTACTCCATCTAGATGCCTCACTTCTAAAAGCCTAAGTGAAGAAAGCAGAAGGTTAAAAAAATTGCGCCAACAGCTACTCGACAAGAAAATGCACGTAAACTTTCACAGAAATGTTGAAGATCAGTCCTTGTCGAAAGAGTAAACTTTTGCTTTCCTCAGATCATCAGGACTTAATTCAGGTACAGAAGGTTTCATTGTCGCATGCCAGGATAATGTCGTTTCCACCTTAGATACCGTGAGCGCATTTTACTTCAAAAAGTTCCCAGCGATAAGTTCCGAGCGTGTCATGCATATGCTGAGTACCTAGAACACATACTTTCCGGGTGTCCCACTCACGCGGGAACGACGTATCTCTGCAGACATAATGCAGCCCTGAGAGTGCTTTACTACCATCTTTGTCGCTCTTAAGGTGTTGGGCCCGACCCTGCCCTGCCGAACGTTCCGAGCGAGATAGAGTTAATTGTCCAAAACGAGAAGTGCCATATTTTCTAGAACTGCGATTTCCGGACAGCAGTCTTTTTTGCACACTCGAGGCCTGACATTCTTCTCCAAGACTTCGAGAAACGAACTATATTCGTGATCGAAATCTCGGCTCCGGCCGATTACAACAAGACTGCCATGGAGAAGGAAAAGCAGGAGAGGTATCAAGACCGTAAAAGGGAATTGCAGCGGCTGTACACAAAATGTGCCAAAGCATGCCACGGCACGTGTCCTCAAGACATACGAGAGTTTCGCCGGCCTGTCATTATGGTTTCATCGTGCCCTGTTGCCACTCATCTCAAGGTCGTGAGACGTGACCATAGGTCTGATTTACGGTTCTGCTGGGAGCCATCCGGGATCATTTTCACAGATGGCAGTTGCTCCCAGTGGCACCCTGCGGTGGTTGTTTAAGACTTTTTTTTTAATTATATAGTGGAATATGAAGGAATCTGATGTTGCATCTGATAACGAATGAATTTTAACAACGAATCACGAACTTTTGGCTTGCCAAAAACTTCTATTGCACCAGTAAATATTTGTTCTGAATACTCAGCAACTACATCATATTTAATTGTGCTCTTGATTTAGATTTGAAGAGTAGGATTTACTCTTTATTTTATGATTTTTCTAGATTTTTAGGAACGCTTTTATAGATTTGGCTAAGAGTTTACTCAATATTTTCGAAATGGTCATTTTTGTAAAAAAAGTCTGTGAACTTTGAAGCTAAATATTTTTGTACTCATTTATTAAAACAGTTCCAACGTACGCGGATTCGACGCGAAATTTCGTATTATTTCACATTATAATAATAATAGAGATAAGTTGGTGCTATTATATAGGTATAAATTTACCTTTTAAATTATCCCAAGAACATTAAATAATGTTTTTTATATGAGATTTCATTTAAATTTTAAGAAAACATTAAAATTTTATATATTTTTGCAATACCTTCCTAAAGAAATCCGTTCGTAAAGCGGGTTGCCAGCGCCCACACTTAAGGGTTTCGTAGGAACTGACACGGTTAAGATGTTTTTATTTTTCTATTCCGCATGTTGGTTTTGAGTTCAATTTGTGAATAATTTTTGTAATGTTGATCCTAGGAGTTTATAGAAAATTTTTTTCGCTTTTCCAGGAAAGTTCCGATTCTGTATGCTGGTTTTGAGCAAAATTTGAGAATTTTTCAGTCAAAAGGTCTAAATGTTCATTGTTTTACATAGCAACGTCTCGATGAATATTTTTCCCAGGTTTCCCACTATTCTCCTCATAGTATACACATAAGACACATCTGCGTGCAAAAGATGAAAGCCGTAGACCTAATAGTTTCCGGGCTAGGCCAGTGCTGCCAGATGGGGAGCCCAGAGAGCACAGACTCGAAGTCCTGCGCTCTGATTGGCCGTGCTATTCGAGTAGTATTTCAAATTTGTTTTAAAAGTAAATCCACGTTATTCATTGACGTTTTATCACTACTGCCTATAGAGGAGAGTACCTAAATATGAGATACCAACTCTGTTTGGTGTAATTGCCGGAATTCTATGAACTGAATTTAAAATTAATGTAGGTCATTTTAAAGGGAATTTAGTTTGCGATAAGGTTCTGAGATACAAAATTTTATCAAATTTTTAGTTTTGCTGAAAATCCAAAAAATGTAAAAAAAGTGCTTTTTCCAAACTAGTCAAACTATTCTCATAATATGAGATACCCCAGGAAATCGCTAATAAAATGCAAAATAAAGTATTATTTTTGATGAAAAACTTTATTCTATGTGTCCGAAGTATAAACTCACTGTTATTCAGATATATTCAGTTTTTGCAGTACTCACAATCCCATTTGTAACCAGTTTCCCCCGCGCAGCCAGAGTGTGTACAGCTGGAGCAGGAGATGCATTGTACCACAGGTATCTCATATTATGAGAACCACACCGTGCAACTATTCACTTACCACACCTAACCTGTACAATGAAAAACTTGAACACTGTCGATATTTTCGTACTTAGTTATTCAATCCCTATCCCTCCAGGCCGACTTTACTGCTAAATACTTATTTAATAGATAATAAATAGGGTTTAAAGACTTACCATCCAAGAACTCGACCATCACCGATTTCGCAAAAAGTTCGCTTATAATCTTTAGAAGCAATATAAAAAATTGACTTTACCACGAAATTACTCTTTCTTCAAGGGCTAAAAGTTAGTGATAGAACCAACACAGTGCGCCTCTTAGTTTAGCTGAAACCCCGGTATCTCATATTACGAGAATATCTCATAATCGTTTTGCCAGTAATAAAGCTATAACAGGTCATATTTCTAATTTAAACAAACACGTGTATTCCTTAGATTACATAGAAAAAATTGCATCATCTTTAACCCTTCGAAGAATACATTTTGGAAAATTTCAAAATTCAAAATGCCGGACAAAAATGTAAAAATTAGTCCTATGGCTTAAAAATAGATGGTCGGGGGTTTTTTGTGGGTCGCTGATTACGAATCTGAAATTAAAATCCAAAAATTAAAAATGGCGGATCCAATATGGCAGCCAAAAAATGAAAAATTAGTCCCGTGGCTTCAAAATGGTTTCCGTTTTTTTTAATCGCTGTGTACAAATATGAAATCAAAATAAAAATGGCCATTTTGACTTTTGGAATTTTACTCCAAATTCGTAATTAGGCACCCAACAAACTCATAAGGAGCCATTTTGAAGCCACAAGATCATTTTTTTCATTTTTGGCCGCCATATTGGATCCGCTATTTTGCATATTGGAATTTTAAATTCAGAATCGTAATCAGCGACCCAAAAAACACCTGCGGACCCATGTTTTAGCCACGGAACCAATTTTTTTAATTTTTGGCCGTCATTTTGGATCTTCCATTTCCAATTTTCACTTCAGATTCGTAATCAGCGACCGAGAAAACTCCTGTGGACTTATTTTGAAGCCACGGGGCCAATTTTTTTGCGCCATATTGGATTCCATATTTGGAATAATGGACTTCTGACTTCAGATTCGCAATCAGCGACCCAGAACAACCTCTTAAACGTTATTTTTAGCTAATTAAATATTTTTGATTAGTCACAATTACATTTCGTGTGTAAAAAGGCTGTATTTTTTCACTTTGTTTATTTATAACATCCATTCCGGCAAAAAAAAAGTTTTTAAGGTTTATTTTAAATCAAATAAAGTTCTACAATACTTTAAACTTGCCTTTTGTTCTTCGAATTTGTTAAAAACTGTGAAAAATATTTTAAAACGAGATCAAAAAGGTGCCATACATGTATGGCACTATGCCACAAAGGGTTAAGTGACGACTCTGTTACCTTGGAACAAACCTGCAATTATGATAAACATATTCGCGATATTAAAGAAGCAGGAGTAAATATGGCTTTAATATTCGGAGACAAGCCGACTGTAAAAGTTGCAGTACGAGTCGGAGTCGAGTACTGCAATTCACACGAGGCAAAGTGCCACTTAGGGGCCGAGTGTCACATACTATTTTTTATCACACCAGTCAATCCCGAGAGGGTCCAGAGACGGAGTACGGTAATGTGCGTGGGGTAAGAAGTCGATACTAAAATACCCTAAGTACCCTAAATAAATACCCTAAGTAAAAATGTTACGGCCTATGCTAAAAAGTGCTATTTTAGGTATCGTTCGCAGTACCTAAAATCGCACTTATGATGGCGGTGTGATAAAATAGTACATTTCGTGACTAGTGTGAACAGACGGCCTTTTTGAAACGAGCTCAATGTTTTTGTAACGAGTTCTAGGTAAGGGTGCCGTAGGCGCCCGAACCGGAGACGAGTTACAAAAACATGGCGCGAGTTTCAAAAAGAAAAGCCGTCAGTCCACAGGAGTCACGAACGATACTTTTCAGAACAAAATCATAAATGGCGTGATTTCATTTTCTCCATGGAAAAATGCAAAATCACGTTTTGAGTCGGTGAAGGTCCGCATGAGCTCTACTGCATTTTTGTTCTAACGAGCGTGAATGAGACAACAAAGTATAATGTGCGAGGCGATAGGTACACGCTATACTCTTCGTTAGAAACATCGACTCACCAATCCGCTATGAATGCTCTTTCTATCTTTGTCAACCACGGTCTCTCTCTAGCGTTACGAAAATACACGGAGCACGCACAAACAAAGCTCTTTTTTGAACTCTACGTCACGCCGTGCTTACTGAACCCTATTTTGTAACTCATCCAACGCACCGCCAGACACCGCTCAAAACGCGTACTTTTGCGTTTGTCTATGGAGGCATGAAAACACGCCATTTTTATGATTGCGTTCTGAAAAAATACTTAAAGACTCGGCAATAGCTAAAGGCATGACACTTTTTCGAAAAAATGTACCAAAATTATAAACAACGTTTTATTTAGAAAGTAGAAGACGAAAAAACAATTCAAACATTAAAAGAGAGAAAGTTTTCAGTTTTAGTAGATGGAACCACAAGCCGCTATAAAAAAGCTTGTGTACACACTTGTACAATATTTGTCGCCGGTGGGAAAAGTAGTTTGCGAACATGCACTATTAATGTTAGTAGAACTGGATGCAAAATATGGCTCGGCTAAAAAAATATTTGAAGCATTTAAAAAATGTTTGACTGAAAAGGATATTCCGCCTGAGAATATTGTTTTGCTGACTTGCGACAATGCTTCAGTGATTGTGGATAATTAATTGATTAGGGGAGTTACAATGTACGTATCTGGAGGTGCGAAGAGATGTTCAATTTTAAAAGAAATTCAAAAAAAACTATCCAGACGTACCGAAAGAGAAGGTTTTGAAACTGTCTAACACTAGGTGTCCAAGTGAATAGTCAAACAGTGGAATGTTCTACATGAATTTTTTGAGGATGAATTAAAAAAAGGAAGGAAAGCCTGAAGCAGATTCATATAAGGATCTGAAACCACAGAACCAGGGCCAAACCAATGAACCAGAGATAATATTAGAGATGATGAAGCTAGACCATTAAAATTCAGAGGAAAAATAATTTATTATGGAAATTATGAAACCAGAAGAATCAAAGGCAGATGAACCTAAAACGTCAAAGAAACGTAAAAATTCAGATTCCCTAAGACCAGAAGAGTCTCCGCCGCAAAAATGAAAATCAAGTAATTCAAACTCTTCAAAAAACAAATGTGAAAATTCAGCAGTAGAGGTATCAAAACCAAAAGACACGAAGAAAACCAATGAAACCAAGGAAAGAAAAGCAACCAAGAAAAGCAAGAAAATCTTAAAAAACGAACGAAATCAAGAGAAGCCTACTTTTGGAGCATGCCTTACAATTTTTTTAATTAATTCGAACGCTCTGTTCCAATCTCAAACAATCCTGATTTACCAAATGACCGAACTTAGCTTCTCGTTCCTTACGAAAATCGGGACATCATGCGAGGAGTACCTAAAAGACTACTCACCTGATGTACAACCAATTCAATAAACTTGACCTGAATTGTATAGAACAGCAGTCAAGTAAATGCAAGAAAGATTTTCAATGAACGACTATTTTCTTTCAAATCTGAAATTCCTTGAACCAGAAGTAGCATTACAAGAGACATCTAGAACAGAAATACCAGATGTTTCCGATATCGCTGTATATTGTAAAGAATATTACTCTTCAAGTTTGAAAGACGAATGGTTATTATTCAATGGTTTTCAATGAAGTAGAAAAAGAAAATTTTAGAAGCCTTGAGGTAGATAAATTTTGGTCCTGTCTTATGAATTTAGCAGATCCTGGAAATTTAGATTCGTTTGTCCCTAATCTCAAGAAATGCAGCAGGAGAAAAAATTTTCTCATTAGTTACTGATATTCATAAAAAGAAAACTTTCACTTTCTGTATTATAAGAGATAGCTTTGATCGATATTATAGATTTCCATCTTCACGGTGTGTTGAAGGATTTCTCTAATGCTTGATCGTCACCTTCTCTGATGATAATACAGATTCCTAGTGAGAAAAGAGATTCACTCAGTACGGAAACAATTCATTCATTATGAAAAATTCGATGCACTTTAAGGACTCAAGGAGTCTCATGTGAAATGTTTCAAGTTAAGTCATGGCATTTGGAGTTTGTGAATTTGTGTGGTGAGCCCACACTTGTAGTTATTTATAACTACAAGAAAAACCTAGAAATACTACCCGAATCGGGTAGTGTCACGCCTACCCTGAAAGGG
>CAKNYM010053231.1:61626-169246 GCA_932195095.1 Andricus curvator
TATGGAGTGATAAATCATAAATTTGAACATTAAGCTTTCCTGAATGAAACCTCGTTTAACCCCGTAATTTGCAAGTAATATACTTACAGATTTACGTTCTGAAAACTTTTTCTTTACTTTCAAAGTTAATTATTTTTATTATAAATTGAAATAAAATAGTAAACATCTATTTAATTTTTTTTTAATTATAGAATTTTTCGTTTTCACGCGAATCTGAATAATCATTAAAGTATAAAAATTTCAGGTTCACTTTTTTTTGCATGAAATTATTTGGTACATACTACTGCTTCTACATGCATGATGATAAATTAAAACCAGCACGAAGAATAATACTGCCAACATTGTGAACTAGCTGAACGAAGAAGATATATTTAAAATTTGAAAAATGTATTGAAATAATATAAATGTATAAATTTCAAATATTTGAGAAATGTTTTAGTTCAGTTGAAATCATATAAAATATTAGATTTATTTATATTTTCTGGTTATGTAATCAAAATTAATAATTTAGTTCTTATATCTGATATTTATCTTATATTCTACTTATTTATTTTATCGAAATGAATAGTATTTAATAAAACTGAATGCATTAAAAAATATTAATAATTTATTTAGCAATCAATATTTACATAATAAATTAAGATTTTATTATTTTGATTAAAAAAATACATTTTTAGTCAGGATTTCGTGTAGGAGGACTGGGGTTCGATCCCTGTGCCGGTACCAATAGAAAATTTTCTATGTACTTCTATGGGGACTTTGGTTGTTCGAAACCCAACTTAAACTGCAGGTCCCCTCAAAAGAGGATAATTACCTCCCAGGGTACAAGCTCCATGTCGAGGGGGTCACCATTCGACTTTTGAGAAAACTCGGAAAAGAGTTCGAGATCTCCTTGCGTTGAGGCTCCATGTCGAGAGGATTCTCGCTTGGTTCGCTGGTCGATTTCGAGTAATGAACATACATACACTTACATACCACCAAGCCAGTGCTCCCAACGAGGGCCCGGAACAGTACTGCATATGCGTGAAGAATAGCTTTCCACTGGTAGAAAGAAGAGAAAAATGAAATATTCCCTTTAGTCTCTATTCAGTACCAATGACAAAGCTCTGCTAAACGCATGCGCAGTAGTGCACCGCAGTGCTCCCAATTTTTGTATCTTTTCGTATTGCGCATGCGTCGCGCCAACAACTGAATTGGTTACAATATTTCTATAACCAACCACAGGGGTGCTTTGCCGGAAGAGAAAATTAAGATCCAGCAAAATATGCCGTAACAGAAAATTAAAATCCGGCAAAATGTGCCGGAAGAGAAAATTAAAATCCGGCAAAACATGCCGGATCCGAATACACTACGTTTTTTTAAAATATAATTGTTTACAACAAATAATGGTAGAGTTCATAAAGATATTAAAAATAACTTTAAATTCATATTTGTGATAAAAAAGGTATTTCTTTCTTTAAATTTAAAATCGATTATCTATTTTCAAGGAATAAAAATCAAATCATTATTTTAAGTTTCACTTCATAAGTCTATTTTGTGATCAAAGAATTTGTTTTAATAATTTATGAAATAAAATTTGTTGCAACAAATTTTCTTGCGCATTTTAATCTTTATTATGGCTGCTTTGGAGTTGCCACCAAAGTTAGGGGCATATGTATAAATATGGTTCATTCAATCAATATCCATAATCTCTAATATGTTGGTATTGCATTTGAAACTGCATCATGTATTAAAAAAAGTGCCCAAAGACAATACTGGAAATTTTTTTTTACCATTTCTATCACATTACATATATGTGAAACTGTAGGGAGCAACGCGTCAAAAAGCTAAAAATTTACTACGTTTTTACAAAAAAGGTATGCCGAACTGTAATTTTTACCAACTTTTTGGTAAAAAAAACCAATTTTACCAATTTTTACCAATTTTTACCAATTTTTGCCAATCGTAAAACCTGTTGCGCCATCTGGCTGGCAACCTTCACTTTAGTCTCAAAGTGTGACACAGTGACACCGGCTAGTTGCTTCTGTTACAATTTTTAAACAGCCTTTGACGTGCAACTTTTCCGGTCGGGTGTTGCTAAAACTAGTGTGTGATACACGTCTGTATTAGGTAATTACTACTCGTGTGATTGCACCACTTGCCTGAAGCTCATTCTGCAAGCATCACGCTTGTTGCAATCACCTGATTTACGCCCTTTTATAACAAATAACTATTTTTTAAACATTATCTCTATGCATTAAGAAAGTAGACCGCCGTATGTGCTTTAAACTGTAGCACATGGAGAATAGACAAAAGGAGCCCGCAGTAGTATAACGAAAAATGAGCACGTGCTTGGACGAAGTGCACGCGCATAAACTTGTTGATCGTGGAGGTAGTCTTCAAAATTTATAGTAGTATGGCCACCCACGTGTCGGCACAATCATATTACCTCCAATGAAATTAAACGAATTAAAAAAATTAATTATTTAAACAATTATTGGGTCATACGTTAAATGAAAATTACTTGAAGGTTAACAAATTCTGTGTGAACACAGTCATATTACCATACATTTCGGACACTAGCTCCACGCTCGGGAAGTTCGGGCGCGCGTACTTTCACTGAAAACGTGCACGTACATGCAAAGGACAAAAGCTGCCAAAAATATTCATTTCCTGTGTAAATGAAAGAATTTGATTTATGATTATGCAAAATAATAAATTTACTCGTTAAAGACTAACCCCTAATAGCACGGAACATTCCGGGAACGTTCCTGGAACGTTCCGCGGGCACCTTCGGAACGTTCCAGCGGAACGTTCCAGGAACGTTCCCGGAACGTGTAAAATGTCCGCCCCTTGGGAACGTTCCACTGGAACGTTCCAGGAACGTTCCAATGGGACCTGAGGGGAACTTTCCATTATTGTTATTTTTAACAACAATTATCTCGTAAACCGTAAGAGATAGGTAAAAATGGATGTCATTTTTGAGTTTTGAGTACCGCATATACTACACTATAATATGATATCCGTATCATAAACTGACATCGATTTTGACCTATCACTTACGGTTTACGAGATATTTATTGATAATAATAACAATAACGTTAATTTATGTTTGGAACGTTCCTGGAACGTTCCCAAGCGGCGGACATTTTACACGTTCCGGGAACGTTCCTGGAACGTTCCGCTGGAACGTTCCGAAAGTTCCCGCGGAACGTCCCAGGAACGTTCCGTGCTATTAGGGACAATTATTTAAATGATTACAGGTACAGAACAGCCTCTGGGGAATCACACATTGCTAATTGATGCTTTAATCTTTGTACTCTTTGAAAATTAATTCTTTGGATCTTTCTTTATCTTACGTCATCTCAGCTGTATCTTTCACGACCTAAAGTCCTACGACGAAACAGAGTTCCTCTTTGTAGTCATCCTGGGAAGTTAATGTCTCAAGATCACTTTCCCAAAAACCTGTCTTTAGCTGAAATCTAAGGAAGTTTTTGTGGTTACAGAAAATAAGTCCTGAATATTTTTATTACGTATTGCCGGACATACGTTATAATTAGCGTCACATCGCTTAGGAGTAGTGGTGCCGTTCGATACGATACGTTCTCGTGATCGTGTCGAGATCGCGTCGGTTTTTTCTCGGGTCGGGATCGGGTTTTCGATACCCGTGATCGGTTTTCTCTCGGCTCGACTTTGGCTCGGAATGCGATATATCGACTCGGGATCGAGTCGGGTTTTCGATCCTCCTTCGCCAGATGTGGGTCTGTGACGTAGCGGTCCACAGAGGGTTGAAATGAAAAACGAGGTTCAAATTTTAAAAGAACATTTGGAACGCAATAATGCACCGATTTAAGATCTATTTTTTTTGTACAATTCAGGACAAAATTTCATAAAAAGCGTTGTGAGTGTATATTTAATTTTTTTGTTTATTTAATTTTTATGTTAATGCAAACAGCAAAAAGTGTTGTTTTTATGCATTTCATGTTTTATATCCTAGACACAATTTTTCTTATACTTCAAGTCACTTGGGTTCAATGCACAGCGGTATAAGAAAGAAGGAAAAAATGGTTACCTTATAAATCTTATTGTTAAAAGAAAATTTTATTAACAAATAATCGACATGAAGAACTTTTTGTTTTCAAAGTATATTATTGCTCTAAAATTGCTTGCTTTTATTCTTTGGATGATATGTGGCCATCAAAATTCAAGAATGAATGTTATTAACCAATTCTATAAACAAATTCTATAAACAAATGTACATCGCAGACATTAATAGGCAGAAACCACTGCTTTTTTTGTACTCTTGTTGTAATGACATTACTAATTATGTTTTCTGGAAGAAATTCAACATCCGTTGATATTTGTTTATTTGAAAAAATATATATATAAACAAATGCACATCTTAGGCGTTTTTAAGCGAAACGAAATTAATTTTTCTTCTAATCTTGTTGCAATTATAGTGGCAATGATGTTTTCTAAAAAAATGTTGCCATGCATTGATATTTGTTCATTTTATGAACAAATTATATAAACAAATGCACATTGTAGACGTTTTCAAGCGCCAAAATGTTTTTCTAAGAATTTTTTTTCCAAACATTATTTTTTTCATACAATTTTTTTGCAAACAAATTTTTTTTCGAAACATTTTTATTCAAAAATTTTTTTTCAACACATTTTTTTCAATATTTTTTTTTCCAACAAACTGTTTTCACAAATTTTCCCACAACAAATTATTTTTTTTAACCATTTTTTTCCAAACCTTATTTTTCTATCAAAATGTTTTTTAACCAAAATTTTTATTCAACAAATTTTTTTCACAAAGTTGGAAAATATTTTGTATGTGTTGAAAATTCATCTTCTTGGTGGAGAATCGATAGAAAATAATAATCATCAAATAATTATTCTCCAGAAAATAATTCTTATAAGTAATATGAATATTAATACATTCATTTAAAAAGCTTGAAAATTCATCGTTTTGGTTGAAACCGAACCAATTATATATTTTTGGAAAAATAAATTGATTTGTAAAAAATTGAACTATTTCGTCGAAAAATCGTTGGTTTTAGGTGGAAATTTATTTCATAACTGTAAATCTAAGTAGTCAACTTGGAGATTCATCATTTTAGCTAAAAAACAATCTCTTCATTTGAAAATCCAACTAAAAATTGCTTCTTTCGTTGCAAATTTAACTGCATTATTGAAAACACGTTTTTATTGTTTGGACATTAATTTTTTCCATAGAAAATTTATCCATTCGAATTATGGATGACGCTTTATCTTATTCAGTTGAAAATTGAACTACATCATTGTTTTAAAATTAATTTTTTGTTTGAAAATTGAAGCTATTCTCGCGATGATTAGTATTTTTGGTTAAATATTAATTTTTCTAACAGAAAACAGAACTTTTTGATTTTCGAGTAAAAATTCGTTAAGAATTTCACTACAGTGTTGAAAATTCATGTGTTTGTTCAAAATTTGTCTTTTTGGTGTAAAATTAAGTGTCTTAATTGAACATTAAACTTCTGGGTTGACAGTTGAGGCGCATTGTTGTAAATTCATTTTATTGTTTACAAATGAACATTCATCAATTTATTTGAAAAGTAATTTCTTTACTTGAACATTCAAGTTTTTTTTTTAAAGTTCGTTTTTAAGTGAAATTTTTTTTTTTAATTGAAAATGTGACTCTCTCATTTTTGGTAGACAATTTATCTTTTCAATTTGAAAATTTACCTCTTTGTCTAAAAATTCATGTTATAAAATAATTTTCTGAAGTAACAATTCAAGCATTCCGGCTTTTAATGAAACTTCAACTATTTACGTTTTCATTAAGAATTTATCGTACATATTTGGTTCGAAAATTGAACTGTTCGAATGAAAGTTCAACTGAATTGTTAAAAATTCATATCATTTGTGGAAAATTTTACTATATTGTTAAAAAACCTTGTATAAATAGAACATTTCAAAAATTTCTGCTCAAGAAATATGTATCCACGTCATCATTTGTGATCCTCCAAATTGAAAAATGAATTAATAAATTTGTTAATCATATCATTTGAAGAAATCTTAAGTGAAAAACATTACAAATTGAACAATTAAAAAAATTTTTAACCAGAGACTTGTTTCATTGCACGTCAAATAATTTATATTTTAAACCTTTTTTAAATAATAATTCTTCTATTATTATTTATACATTAAAGTACAAATCTCTTTTTCACGAATTAACAATTTAAGAAGAAAAAAATTACAATTGTAGAGTTGAAATTTTAAATGTAGGATGCAGCACTCTGAAATCTTCAGTTCATGATTCAATCGAATGCATTCTATTTAAAACAATTCAGCTGAAAATTGTTCACTTTTCGAAATCTGCTTTATATTTGCTCCTTTTCAATAAACAGTCCAATATTGCCAAATATTTAAAAAAGGTTATTTTTTATTTAAAAATAATTAAAAATTAAATGAAGGTTGAAATAGGTTCTATAGTTGCATTTAGATGTTTCAAATTATTTACTACTAGGCCAAAGTACAACTCTTCCACTATGGGGAATGTTCAGCATTTTCACTCCAGCCATAACCGGTTTAACCAGGCAGTGGAGGAGTCAGGGGGGACTGAGTGACGTCAAGCCATTGTCAAATTTCCCTCTCCGCTCAGTTCAACTGAGAAGTGCACATCTGTCGAAGGAGCATCGAAAACCCGACCCGATCCCGAGTCGATATATCGACTTCCCGAGCCAAAGTCGAGTCGAGCCAAAACCGACTCGATCTACACCCGATACTGGAGACTAGGATCGAGTCGGAATCGCGTCGAGATCGGGAAATATCGCTCGACGGCATCACTACTTAGGAGTATACGCTTCTCCTTGCACTGTTTGTATTGCTTCAACTATCCATCTTTTTGATTCAAAAGAAACTTTTTTGACAAAAAAAGCCAATGCAAAACCAGTTCTTTTGCGAGGTACCACACATGATTTCTGGATTTCTTGAAAGCAGCTTCCGAGAATTCGACATCTATAGAATTGTATGCCAGTAGACTTTTAATGAACTTTAAATCCTGATAGTTTGTAGCAGCGTGATAGGTGCCATGTACCGCGATTCCAAGTAAGTGCTTATTTAAAAAGTGCACACCCTGCACAAACCCTTGAGTACAGTTTACGAGAGACTGAAACTGAGTTCAAGCTCAGTTCAGTCTCATTCTCTCGTAAACTGTACTCCGTTAATTAAAAGTCTAATGGCATACAAGTCTATAGACGAAGAGCGGTGTTTGCATTGTGCGTTTAATTTTTTTACCAAAAGTAACAAAATTAGGGGCTGAGACTTTAAAAGTTATCATAAAAAAGTGAATGTTTTGCGGACACTAGAAAAAAATCTTACTTTCCATTTAGTGACAGTACCTCAGAGAACAATGACAAAAATTCAAAAGGTGCGAATTTTGTCAGATACCATACATGGGAAAAAAAAATTCCTTGTAGAGTTAGAAACATATTTCTCAGTTTACAGTATGAGCAAGTACTTTATGCAAAACATGCAAGAGGATTTTAATAAAAATCGACCTTCAGATCTGTAGGTCTACAGTGGTACAGGTTTAACAGTATTTTATTTCAATTCAATTCATCTTGCAGGTTGTATTAGGAACGGCGTGTACCGTGCTTCTGGAACGGAATGGACCGAATCTAATGAACCGTGTCAGATTCTATTGTGTAACGCTGGCGTTATCACAAAATCCGTAATTAGGTGCTATACACCCTGTTCCAATCCGATTCCAGCAGCCCCGGGACAATGTTGTCCAACTTGTGGAGGTAAACTATCCTATTATTACTTTATTAAAATCTATACCGACTAGTATCTGTGTTTTGTTCACGCTGATGCTCCGAAAATGTCCAAACTAGGGATTTCAGCTTCCGTAGTTTCACTTTCGTAGACCGATAGAGTTTTTGAATGATTTGAAATTATAATTTAAGTGAAGTGCCTTAAATGTATCAAATTGTCAGGCAATAAAAGAGAATTTTAGATCGTATAGAATACCAAGCTGATGACAACCCAAACGTCTTCATGGCTTTACGGGATATCACCCTTGTACTTCTACGATAAAGCTTTCAATAGAAAATAGACATAAGGAGACCAAAGTCCTGGAAATTGACTTCATATAAAATTAGCACATTTCTATACTGCAAAAAAAGATTAAATTGAAATAGGTTGACTGCAATTGCAAAATCCCAGCGGGATGAAAAAGAGAAGTATTTATTTAACCCACTAATTTTATTGAGACCGTGCCCATTGGTAAATCGAAATCATGCTGTTATTGAATGGTATTGAATTAATTGACATTGATTGCTATATAATCCCAATTTCAGATCTGATAGATAAATGGTGGCGTCAAGTGGCAAGCGCATAATTATGTTTCGGTGGGAAATTTAATATCATTTATGCGTGAAAAAAAAATCAGCACAATTGAACATTCCGTAAAATCAAAGTCACCACTTAAAGATAAGACAAAAGACCACTTAAGAAGTGAATCAAGTGCTCATCACTCAACTTGCTGATTCAATCCATAAAAATTTGATTAGAAAAGTTCATCCAGTTTCGAGGAGAGAGATGTGTCAGTTGAGAATCTCAAAGTGACACTGACCACAATTCGGACCAGGCTCGGCTGCTATACCTATATTTATATAACAACAGTTGTCCGGTATACCTGAAGGTTTTGCAAATTGGATTTGTCCATTTTTCGGAAAATATTGGCAACTTTCGGGATTTTTTCCTGAAAGTTTTGGAAACAAATTAAGAAGAGCAAGTTACCGTTAGGTGGCTGACAGCAAAAGTAAACAGTTGTCTACTAAGGCATGGAAATAAGTTTTAAGTTTGTAGGTAGATAACCATAGGCGTCACGTTGTTTTTTTGACACGTGTTCAACGTCAAATTAATTTTCTTAATAAATTCCCTAACTTCTCGATAGATTTCTGAATTTTTACAAAATTTTCCATACAGTATTTCAGGAAAAATTCCGTATTTTCAAGGGGAGTTTCCGAACTTTCGTGAAATTTTCCCTCTTGTGTAGCATGACAAATTCCTTAACTTTTAGGTAAATTCCCGAACGTTTCCTGCAAGAGAAGTTTTCATTCTATCGAAAGACTTTTTTTCTTTGAAGATATCTAACCTCCAAATAGATCATTTATAAGTTTAAAACTTTGTTGAGTAAAATATTCTGATATAAAACTGCAAATTACGCCCAATGCTACCTGGCGCCAGCGTTCATAGGTCAGCCATGTGGCCCTGTCGGCTCAGAAATTAAGGCTATATAGGAATCAGTGACAATCAATTCAATATCATTCAATAACGCCATCATTTCGATTCCCTGATGGGCACGGTCTGAATAAAATTGGTGGGTTAAATAAATACTTGCCTTTTTCATCCCGTTAACATATTTGGTATATATACCAAACAAAATACTCAAGATGTCAACATTAAATTTATTATAATAAATTTAATTTTGCGCTTTGAGTATTTTGTTTCGTGTCGTTGGGCTGAACATTTCAAGTGACACTTTCTCGTAAATCAAAATATTTCTAGAACACTCGCGGTTTCTTTAGTGCATTTTTTAATTAATTGTAAATAATTGTTGTAAACGCTGAATCTAAGGTTTTTATATTTCAAAGCTGTGTTTTCTGCTCATATAGCTATGTGGGAAAGTGATACTTCCGAAGTACGCAGAATGTTTAGTTATAACGAAATTGTTATCGAAGTATTATGCACCAAAGTAGCAATTGTTCGTGGTTTTCGGAACCAACAAAGTGATTGACTTAAATATTTATAAATATTTTATTACTTTTGTGCTATTTCAAGTTAGGACTATATTTATTTTTTAAATATCAAAATGTTTGCAAATAAAATCAATTGAAATCAATTCACAAGCCAGCCTTCCTATTGCTTTCAATTTCAAATCATCATTTCAACATTTCTAGTTTATTTCAGTTGGAACTTTTATTTCCTCGAAGAATAAAATTGGCTGCCTTTGGTTAGCATATTTTTCACTGTCAGTCTCCTCATGTCTATTCTCCATGGTTCTTTCTTTGCATAATTGCAACTTTCATTTACGTTGTGTAGATTGCCATGTCAATGGACAGGAGGCTACTGATGAGAGGACAGTGACGTCAACGGAAGATCCGTGTGTTACCTGTAGATGTAACATGGGCCGGCTCACTTGCACAAAACAGGCATGTCCCGTTCTTCACTGCCCTGCTTCAAAAATTATTCACGATGCGGAAGAATGTTGTCCTCGCTGTACAGGTAAGAGTTTCTATTCTAATTGTAGTCTATAATGAAACTTAAGGACACGTATTAAATTCTGTTGTTATAAATTACCGCTTTAGATTCAGCGAGTTTCTTTGTAAGTGATTTAGCAAACTAGACTCAAATTCAAACCAGTACTAGAGACAATGATACGAAACCTCCTAGGCGAAAAATGATTAATAAAAACTATGTTTAAGTGTGTTGGTTAAATCCGACTTGGAATTTTTTTTATATGCACGGCACTGACTCAATTAATATTTTTTGTCCAAGTATTTGAGAACGAAACAAAGAGATCTTACTAAATATCCGGGGGTTTGCGTGATCCTCAGATCAATAAAATTTTGAGGGACAAACCCTTTTGCTCGGAAATTTGTTTTTTTTTACTTACAATTCTGACATCGAAGAAGCATTCTCGGGTGTTTCTTTATATCCCAAGACCCACGACTTGATGATGATGAACCTAAGTTTCGCGAAATATAGAATAAATCAACAGGTCCTGTGTGTGTGAAGACCGCAAGTCTGTAGTTGTAAGCAGCCAACAAGGTGTGCAGGCTGTTACACTCGTGCTCCGAACGACACGCTTGCCACGAACGACATCGGGGCGACCTTCCTTATCGACCGCAAGTCGAGACTTCGAGTCGCAGCCAAAGCAAATGTACCAAATTTCTAATTCAGAAGTTTCTAAACTGGACCCGCTACAAATTTATTTATAAATTCAAAGTTTATCAAGTGGCCAAACTATAAATTTTGATATTACTAAATAATAAATTGGTTTATCTTTTAAATTGGTGCATTTGCAGATGGCATCTGCAAAAACTATTTCAATATTCTTTTACGCAGTTTTTTTCACATTTGTTATTTATATTTTCCAATTGAAAGCTGCCTTATCTTTGGCTGCGACTCGAAGTCTCGACTTGCGGTCGATAAGGAAGGTCGCCCCAATGTCGTTCGTGGCAAGCGTGTCGTTTGGAGCATTAGTGTAACAGCCTGCACACCTTATTGGCTGCTTATAACTACAGTCACATGGTTTTCACGCACACAGGACCTGTCAATTTATTCTTGATTTCGCTCCGTTTCTTGACGTATTTCGCGAAATTTAGGTTCACCATCATCAAGTCGTGGGTCTTGGGATATAAAGAGACATTCGAGAGTGGTTGGTGGAAGGACGCACAGTGCTCCTGCCCAAGACGGGCAACTTAACTGACCCTAAGAATTACAGACCAATAACTTGTCTGAAAACACTGTATAAGATCTTCAAAGCTATCTTAAATGATTGGATTGTTCGGAAAATAGGACCTGCGTGGCGAGAGGTGTACGAACAACGTGGCTCAAAGAAAGGCGTAGCAGGATGTCGGGAGAACCTGCTCATCGATAGATGTGTCTATAAAGACGCATCATCCTATCAGCGTTACCTATCGATGTCCTGGATTGATTATTGGAAAGCTTTCGATTCAACCTCCCATAGACTTATCATCTGTCTGTTGGAAAGCTTAAGGTTTCATCCACACATCGTGAGGTGCATAGAGAGATTAATGCCGCTTTGGAAAACCAGATTTACTATCTCATCTGGAAAACATCGTGTGGTCACCTTTCAGAGAGGTGTGTTTCAGGGCGACACCATGAGCCCTCTCCTCTTTTGCCTCACATTATTGCCACTATCTCGCGCACTTCGCTATTCCGAAGGGTACCTCTGCGGCAAACCTGGAAATCGAAAGCATAAGGTCACTCATGTATTTTACGTGGATGATCTTAAAATCTATGCTAAAAATAAAGAGAAACTACATCTAGCTCTCGACATTGTCAAAGAGTACACTTAAGAGATTGGAATGGAGTTCGGGTTAGAGAATGCGCCAAGGTTAATTCGAAAAAAGGAAAACTTAATGGCATCCCCGAAGACCCTGAGCTCATCGATAGAAGCGCTATACGACACCTTGGCGCTGGAGAGACCTATACATACCTGGGCGTGCCACAGAGCCGCATTCAGGACGTACACATCTATTAGGGATACTCTCCGATGCAGGTACAAACGTCTCATCTGACGGATATGGTCTTCCGAACTGTCGGCGAGGAACAAAGTATCTGCGACGAACATGCTTGCCGTCCCAGTAGTACTCTATTCATTTGGAGTGGTTCCATGGACGAAAGACGAGCTCAGATCCGTCGATATCGGGTCCCGAAATGTTATGCACATGAACAAAAGCATGCACCTTAAATCTTCTGTTCCGCGACTTTACATCTCACGCCGTCAAGGCGGTCGCGGAATACTGAATCTTGAATGTCTTCACAACAGGATTATTCTGGGTACAGCACATATAGTCGCAAATGGACAAGACCCTTTTCTTAAAATGGTCACGAAATATGAAGAAGTGGGCAAAGGTGCGTTTCTGTACAAAGCAGCGGAGGAGGCTGCTGAAATACTGGGCCTTGACTTCAATATCAGGGGTGAGCAAAATGCATCAAATCTTATCCATCTCGAGTACTCACTCCTGAAGGCCCGGATTAAGAAAGCACAGGAGAAAAACTTGCGCTAACAGCTCTTCGACAAGAGGGTGCACGGCATCTTCCACAGAAATTTGGAGGATCAGTCGATGTCGTATGAGCTAACGTTTGCTTTCCTTAAATCACCCGGATTGAAGTCGGGCACGGAGGGTTTAATTTTGGCATGTCAAGACAGTGTCATTTCTACTCCAGCATACCGTCACCACATTTTAAGCCAAGATATTCCCGATGATATCTGCAGAGCGTGTCATGCACACCCCGAGCATCTAGCACACATACTATCTAGTTGTACAACTCATGCGGGAACGACCTACATCCAAAGGCACAATGAGGTACTAAGAGTGCTTTATTAACAACTCTGTCACTCGTTGACCATCGGCGCTCTTGGAGGTGCCAAGATTTCACTGGTTAATAGCCTGAAAAGCAACCCTGCGTGTCAACAAAATACTTAAACACTTGCGGGGAAAATGCAGAGGAGGTCGTCCTTGGGTCGCTCCGTGTCCTCAGGGTACACGAGACTTTTGCCGGATCATCGTATTGAATTCGTCGCAGACTGTAACCACGTATCTCACGGTCGTGAGACGTGGTTTCAGCTGAAATTTTACCGCGATCTCGCCGGGAGCGGGTGCAATTTTTCAGATTAGCACCCGCTACCGGCAAATTCCTGCGATTGTCCTTATAACAAGCTTTTAACTATATATATATATATATATATATATAATTCAAAAAGAAAGTTAAACAACCACCGCAGGGTCCCACTAAGAGCAACTGCCATCCAAAAAATGTCAATAGCCCCCAGTAACACCGCGGTAAATCACACCCACGGTCACGTCTCACAATCGTGAGATGGGTGGTCATAGGCAACGACGAAATCACGACCACAGGCCGGCTAAACCCTCGTGTGTCTTGAGGACACGAAGCGACCCAAGGATGACAGCTTTCTGCATCCATCTCGCAAGTGCCTTGGCATATTTTTGGCACGCGGGTATGGCTTTAAGGTTACGAACCAGTGATAGTTTCGCACCTCCGAGAGCACCTATTGCAAGGACAATTACTTGTACCGAATATTTTGGGTACAGTCGTTGTAGCTCTCTTTTAAGGTCTTGATACCTCTCCTCTTTTTCTTTCTCCTTTGCAGTGATGTTGTATTCGGACGAAGCCGAGAATTCGATAACGAATATAGTTCGTTTCTCGAAGTCTTGGAGAACAATGTCAGGCCTCGACTGCGCAACGGAGACTGATGCCCGAAAATCGTAGTTCCAGAAAATTTTGCACTTCTCGTTTCGGACAATCGACTCTATCTCCCTTGGAGCGTTCGGCAGGGCAGGGTCGCGGCCAACACCGTAAGAGCGACAAAGATGGTAATAAAGCACTCTTAGGGCCGCATTATGTCTGTAGATATACGTCGTTCCCGCGTGGGTCGGACACCCTGATAGTATGTGTTCTAGGTACTCAGCGTGTGCATGACACGCTCTGCACCTATCACTGAGAACTTCTTGACATAAAATGCGTTCACGGTATGCTAAGGTGGAAATGACACCGTCCTGGCAGCGAAAATAAAACCCTCTGTACCTGAATTAAGCCCTGATGATTTGAGGAAAGCAAAAGTTTGCTCCTTCGACAAGGACTGTTATTCTACATTTCTGTGAAAGTTTCCGTGCATTTTCTTGTCGAGTAGCTCTTGGTGAAAATTTTCAACTTCTGCTTTCTTCACTTTGGTTTTTAGAAGTGAAGCATCTAGATGAAGTAATGCACTCTCCTCACTTCTGATGTTAAAATTCAGGCCAAGGGTCTCGGCCGCTTGCTCCGCGGCTTTGTAAAGGAACGCTCCTTCACCAATCATCTCGTGGTTCCTGACCATCTTTAGGAGAGGATCTCTGCCATTCGCAACGATGTAAGCTGTACTTAGAACAATCCGGTTATGAAGACACTGGAGATTCAGAAGTCCGCGTCCGCCTTGACGGCGTGAAATATATAATCGCGGAACTGACGAATTGATATGCAAGCTTTTATGCATATGCATGATCTTACCTGTAATGACATCAAGGGCCTTAAGCTCGTTCTTCATCCATTGAACTACCCCAAACGAGTAGAGTAGAACCGGGACGGCAAGCATGTTAGTCGCAGATACCTTGTTCAACGCCGACAGATTGGAAGACCAAATCTGTCGAAGAAGATGCTTGTATCTGCTTCGGAGAGATTCCTTCACTGATGTTACGTCCTGAATGCGGTTTTGAGGCACGCCCAGGTATGTATAGGTCTCTCCAGTATTAATATGTCTGATAACACTTATATCCACTAGCTCAGGGTCCTTGGGGACGCCAGTAATCTTTCCTTTCTTCAGATGAATTTCGGCACACTTGTCCAGGCCAAAGTCCATCCCAATCTCTCCTGTGTAGTTCTTGACAATATTTATAGCAGTTTGAAGTTTGCTTTTACCAGAGGCATAGATCTTCAGGTCATCCATTAGTGTCGCCACAGAGGTATCCAGGAGAATTTCGTATTGCGAGAGATAGAGGCAGAAGTGTGATGCAAAAAAGCAAAGGGCTCATGGTATCACCTTGAAAGACGCCCCTCTGGAAGGTGACGTTGTTCGTTGTCACTCGATAGTTTCTAGATCAGATAGTAAATCTAGTTTTCCAAAGAGGCATCAATCTCTATATACATCTCACTATGTGTGGATGCACCTTCAAGCTTTCCAATAGACAGATGATAAGTCTATGAGAGGTTGAATCGAAAGCTTTCCGGTAGTTAATCCAGGCCATTGACAGGACGTGCTGATGGGCTGCAGCGTCTTTACAGACACACCTGTCAATTAGCAGGTTCTCTCGACAGCCTGCTACACCTTTTTTCTAGCCACGTTATTCGTACATCTCTCGCCATACAGGCTCAATTCGTCGAACAATCCTGTTTTCGAGGACAGCTGTAAAGATCTTATACAGCGTGTTCAAACAAATTATTGGCCTCTAATTCTCTGGGTTGGACAAGTTGCCTTTTTTTGGCAGGAGTATAGTGCGTCCTAACACCAGCCACTTCGGAATGGGCGTCTCCGACTTCAAATATGAGGTGAATATGCGGGCCAAATGTTGGTGTGTAAAAGTAAACTTCTTCCACCAAAAGTTCTTGATACAGTCTGGTCCAGCAGCGGAAAAGTTCTTCGTGCCTCTAAGTGCTTTTTTCACCTCTTCGGCAGTGATTGATGGACATTCCTCCTCAGATTTTATGAGGTTGTCGCAAAACTCCTTGAAGCGGATGATATTGTCAGTATCTTCTTTCAACTCTAGTGTTTTCGGGATCTTGTACACCTCTACCTCCTTGGGCTTGGGTGGATTTTTTACAGAAACAGGTAGATCGCTGAAGAGGCGCGATGGGTCAGCGAGAAACTGTTGATTCTCCCTGATCCATCTCTCCCTCTTCTGTATTCTCCTCCTTGCGTCAGATAACAGCCGTATTTTGTCAACAATATGCTGCTTGATTGTCAGCAGCTTTGACTTGTTTAGCGTGTGATTCAAGATCCTTAGTTCTTGGGCGAACATTCGAACCCTTTCCGTAAACGGTCTACCAGATGTTATGTAGTCAATCACACATTGAACACGGGACGCATTCTGTCTTGCCCATCCAATCTTCTTGTTCAGTTGATGCAAGCGTCTTTTGGTCTTTTGATTCATCGTTGGATTCAGCCTTCGATTTGAATCAGCCAAAGCTCTCGCAGCACCATAAACTGAGCAATTGATGGTCCAGAGGTCGGACTCTTGCGAAATATCTCCACGAAGGATGGCATCCATTTCAGCCAGATCTTGGGGCTTAGGAGGAACTTGCATGTTAATGTTCCTTCTTGTAATGAAATTGCGATCATCTCTCAGAAGGTGCCTGCTTTCTGCGGTTGGTCTCAATGTCGCTTCCTCATCTTCGTCTGCAGCTTCATAAAGCAGCGGTTTGGGAAGCGCTCCGCGTACATATCCATTTTTCCGGAGGTTGTCGGCTTGATTTCGCCAAGACTGATGCGAAACGTGCTGAAGCTCTGGGTGTTTCTGGCACCACAGAGTGTGCATACGCGTCATAAAGCCTCGGTGAACAGGGATAATGCTGGCATCGTAGCAGTCTAACAAGTCATCCTTGAGTTGATCCGTCCACTGAATGAGGGCGTTTCGCCGGTTCGTCGTCGTGTTTCCATCTAAATTATTTTCAGCACACCGAACTCTAGGCTGATCGGCATTGTTTGCCTACCCATTGTCGGGTGCTCTGTGCGTTCGATTGTCTTGAACCGCATCTACAACATTTTGGTGTTTTGGTGGTTTCATTGTTGTTCCCACGATCAGCTAGGGAAAGGGTTAGTCCATCCTTGTAGAGCACCGCGTGCAAGGATAAGGCTGATACTCTGAGAGGTCGCCCGGTATCCCGGTATATATATTGGTTCAGTGCCGTACGTTTAAAAAGAATCCAAAACGGATTTAACCAACACCCTTAATGGTTATGTAAATTAGGGTGTATCGAACAGAATAAAAGTAAGAGTTTAGTTCCAGCGGAATCTGTAAAAGTTGTGGCTCCTCGCTACTAAAACTTACAGGAAACCCGAATTCGATTGGATAATATTTACTATTCTCGCACCGGTTTTGAAATTTCAAAAATTTGACTAAAATTAGGTTATTTTAATGGGTGGTTAAAGCTATTTTCTCCCGGATGTTGATATGAAGATTTTAGTTATATGTTATTATAAAATATCACATTGTACATAATTTGACGTATTTTTTGGGGAAGAGTGGGGAGGGAGCCATAGCACGTTGTAAATATTATTTAAAAAATCGTAGCTTGTGCTAATGAATTGGCTCTTTGTGTTGAAAGAAGTCATGCTTTGCCTCAACAATAAAGAAGCATGAATAAATTCATCACGGGCTTCAAGGTCACATACGTGATTTGAGGCTTCAATTACTAACTTATCAATACGTTCCACTGCTTGAATACGCAAGGACGGGGGGGGGCCCCCCCGCCCAATGAGCAGTGGTACCTTCGACCTGTTATAAACAAATAAGCGAATTTCCTCATCTGGGATAGCAGGTAAAACTGGCGGCTCAGTTATCTTTTTGTGGTGAGAAACCACAACTTTCCCATATCCGGCCGAATTTGAACTCTTACATTTTTTCTTTTTTATACAGACTAATGTAAAAACATATTTTGATACCTCAGGGTTTTGGCCAAAATCCCGCAGTCAAAAACGAATCTTGATAGTACTTGTGTTATTGGCCACATCATCCTAGAGAAAGCTAGATTTCGAAGTAAAATATAAAACACTTTGGGGTTTTCTCCAAAATCCCAGCCGCATAAAAAATCATCCTGGTTGTCCTGGTGTCAAAGACATATCTTCCTCGATAAAGATTTGGGTTCCGAACTGACATTTCAAACAACTCGGGTTTGTCCAATCACACGGCCAAACACATCTTCCTCGAGAAAGTTAGGTTCTAATTTCAAATTTACAACATCAGGAGAGAATCTCTTCGATTTGTGGCGATATGCGCTATACCGAAAATAATCCTGTTATGAAACCATGCAGTATAACGCAACCACTTTGACGGCGTGGTATGTACAGTCGCTGGTCTGACAACTTTCGACACAGGCTGTTCAGCACATTCATGATCTTTCGTGTAACAACGTAAATGACCCTGAGTTCATCTTTTGTCAATGGAACTACATCAAATGAATAGAGTAAAACTGGGACGTTGGTACCTGCATCGAAAAACCTTCTTTTATGAACTTATCCTCGATTTGGCTTTTAGGCACGCCAGATATTAGTAGGTCTCCACTATGTTATGCAATAATGTCTTGTAACGCTATGATTACGAGCTCTGGGTCCTCGAAAATGCCATCAAATCGTCCTCGGTTCAGATACATCTTGGCACCTTGTAAGTGTGTTCTCAAGTATACTGAACGATAAGAACTTAAGGCAGTTCTTATCGCACTATGCTTGTGTACGAAGGAAAGCTTCTTCCTTGTCCTTTTCTGCATTGCTTCTGTCCAGATTGGAGCTGCGTGGAGATTATTATTATGTACAGCGCTGTTAAATAGTCTCCTCTTCATCTTCCGAGGGTATCCAATGCTTCCGATCAGCTGCTCTAGTACACTAAGTGTATTAGCAGCTTTTTTCCAAAATCTTTGTTTTCTTCGTAGCTTCAGTCTTTTTCCTCATATTCCAACCTCCTCTCCGTTAGAAACCTGTTGTCGATTCTCAAGACATGCTTAGAGGTTTTCCTTCTTTCTAGCGTTTTTATAGTAAACTCCAACTTTCACCTTTTTTTGCGATGTCCACCTAGCAGGCAATGGCGTCGTCAATATGTGCCTCTATCTGCAGATTGATCTATTCGGTGGATGGTTCATTCAGTGGTTTGTCCCTTTTTCGCAGTAGTACAAACTTCTGTTGTTCCCATCCGTGCAAGTAATACATGTGTCTATAGGTTATGAAGGGAGCGTTACGTTACATTAATTTTTGACCCCCCCCCCCCATTTATCTAATATATAATAACACTTGGTAAAAAAACCCTCCCCTAAAGTGCATAACGTAATACCTTAATGCCCCCCTGTAGTTCTCTTCTACTGAAGTATACTCCTTGGGTAAAAGCTCCAGTCCTATTGATCTTTGATTTATATCGACATGCATCGGAAACAATACGTCAATTATTTTCTGGACTCTCACTCGATCTAAGAAGCAGCGTATGTTCTCTAAAATTGCCACTGATCGAGATCGAATTCTACCGTTGAGCATAGCTCCAGGGAAATGTACGGTTCGCCCCCGCAGAGCCTCGCATGAGGGGGGGGGGGAGTCTCAGTACTCTAGGAAGAGACCTGGTATCCTAGAGACTCCGTATAGACCACCAACCTCTGGCTTGGAGGGATTTTTACTTCGGGACCATCCCTGGACCATTATCTGCGACTGCTTATTAAGTCGTGTAACCGTATTTAGCAAAAAGCCCTCGGTACAGTGCTCCTCTATCTGCAACACAGGGACGCGCCTGGTAGCCTGGTTAGAGGCTCTGGGTCAAGGAAGGATTGAAGCTTGGACTAATGCACTCATCATGCGTTCTACCATCAATGAGAAGAATTTGACACATCCAGGTACATGGGTTGGTCCTTTCCACACTTTCATCAGAGATCCGACCTATGGGGCCCCTGAAAAGTAGCTTCTACGTGCCCAAAACCCACGCAATGTTAGCATATCGTCACCTTTGTCCTTTCTCTAATTTTTGTAACATGCTATACAACTTGCTACCGCTCCCACGGCATCGATTTTTATACCATCCTGTGCCATCCACAGGCTCAGCACCTTCAAGCTCTCAAATTTAGATTCACCAGAGGCTTCACGCATTGCTTTCTACACCGCGTGAGCACTGTACCTACTACAATGTAATATTGCTCTCATTGCCCGATTTTGACATTTTTGTAGCTCATCTACAGATGTTTCATTGGCGTTGAACATAACCGTAGAACAGTATTAAAAACGGGGTGCTATAATGCTCTTAAAAATAATTATTTGTGTGTATTGAGATACGGAATACGACAATCTTTTCAGAAAGTAAATCTTTTTGCTGATATTCTTAATTATATATTCTGTGTGTTCAGTCATGCTTAGCTTTTCGTCAATTACCACTCCTAAATATTTTATACTTTTAACTCTTTCAATATCTAATCCATCAATTTGAAGATTTACATCTACATCATCAACTTTTCTCCTTGTACTGCTTATTATCATACATTTTGTTTTTTGCGTATTGATTTTTAATTCGTTAGATTCTCACCAATTTTCAACCCTTCTTACTTCTTCTTTCATGATTTCTTCGGCTTCAAGTAAACTTTTTGCCACGCAATAAACTATAACGCAAATAATTTCAATGTACACTTGCTAACAACATCGACAGTATCATTCGTTTGCACATTATAAATAAGTGGTCCTAAAACCGAGCCCTGCGGCACTCCATTTTGGATATTGATACTAGACGATTTCATATTTCCCCATTTTGTATACTGTTTCCCATCTTTTAAATAATCTTCAAACCATTGCAAAACACGCCCTTTTATTCCATAACCTTTTAATTTCTTCAACCAAATGCTTGTATTTGCCGTTTCAAAAGCTCTCTTGAGATCTAGTTATACCACTAATACTAGATTTCCCTCACTAATTTCTTCTTTCCAAGCAGTTAATAAATCTTGAAAAATCGCTTCACATGAATGATTCTTTCTGTACTACACTATACTCACAGTCGTGTCAATAAATATAGGATCCCGAATAGCGTTTCTTGAGTCGCCGAAACCGTGTCTAATACATAAACTTATCGTATTTAAGTCTGTCATATTGAATCCGCCATTTTGAATTTTGAAATATTGATACCAGATTCGGTTGCAGCGACCCAGAAAACCCATATAATATACCAGCTTTCCTGCATATGAATAAAAATTTTGCATTTAAGTTAGCCGTATTGGATCAGCCATTCTTTATTTTGTGATTTTTATATAAAATTCAGTTTCAGCGACCCCAAAATTCTTTTTGTATCATATTCAATTAAAATAAATAAAAAAATTGCATTTACGT
Organism: Andricus curvator; assembly: GCA_932195095.1. Taxonomy (NCBI): domain Eukaryota; kingdom Metazoa; phylum Arthropoda; class Insecta; order Hymenoptera; family Cynipidae; genus Andricus; species Andricus curvator. Next base: position 82,961 of record CAKNYM010053231.1, read on the forward strand.
TAGCTATATTGGTACCGCTATTTTCAATTTGTAATTTTGTATTTTAAACTCGAAATCCGTGACAACAAATACCCCTTTATACCATGTTTCAGACAAATTTGTAAAAAAATGCATTGTTTGTCGCCACACAGTGGGGTAAAACGTTAACATTTGTGCCAAAACAACCTAGAGCCGACAATCACTATTAATTAAATTTGGAAGAAAATTATAAGAGCCGATTTTGTAATTTTCTTTAACTGCACTTCTTTGTTAAAAAAAAAGTGGAGAAATGGCAATTTGTACAACTTTATTTTCTATCAATTTGACAACAATTTTTGATTACTTAAACACTATTCATAAAAAGATTCAGAGTTCGGCTATTTTTCAACGAATACACTCAATATTTGTTTTCATTCATGCTTTGACACTTTCCAAATTGACAACAATTATCAATTATTTCAAGAATTTTTATAAACAATAAAAGTATCATAGAAAATAGTCATCGGAAAGAAATTATTGATCGATTCTCTGAACAAAAATGAAACATATTCGTTGAAAAATAGCCAAACTGTGAATTTGTTTATGAAGGAACATATTGTATGAGTAAGAAACACGTGATTTCTCGATTGATCTAAAATCATTCCCTCTCCTGCATATCCCCTAACTACCAGTACCATATAAATTCCTTGATACCACTAGTATAACAAGGTCAGAAACAAACGAGTTACGCTTACCCCGAAAGTGATTTGGCTTAACGGCATAATAAAATACACGTTATTGATCCCTTCCCATCTGTCGCACACTGCCAATACGTGAAGTATGAATTTTTTAAATGGCAAAACTAACATGTTGTATATAATTTCTGCAATCGTCATTTTATAAATCATGGTAATGTTTATTTACGTAAAATTCAAATTAATCTATTCTTAAGTGCCTTCAAGACACCCACTCCAGGGTCCAGTAGTTTTAAAAACATAAGAATTTTCCGGAGAATACGTGTTTTATATACTCGGTGCAAAGTTCGAATGTTGTGTCTTCGAGAAATGTACTCCTAAAGTACTGAAAAAACTCAAGTTCACCTGAGTTGCAAGAGTAGAATGTCCAGACGTCTATCTATTTTTCGGTGCGCGGTAGGCAATTACTGGTAGTCATTGAGGGAACTGACGGAGGAATCCTAACGTCCTCCTAAAATCAGACTTCCGAGGAGCCCACGTGGAACGATTGCGGCTTCCCGAACATAACCTGCGGAACACGTCGTTCCAAGCTACTCTAGGTGCGGAAAACCGAACTTTCTCGAGAAAATTTAGTTTCACAGGAATGTTTGGATCCTCCCACAAATCACCGGAAGCACACGTGGTTCCACGCTACTCTAGATGCAGAAAACAGAACTTCCTTAAGGACATTTGGTTTCGCAGGTGTAGAGTTATGTCTGAATTTTAATCTATTTAATATACTGAGTTTAGAGAAGTAAAGTGTAATGAGTACAAATCGAGTGCGTTACAAACATGCTTGTGCTCGCGGAGAACATGGAGAGCTTTTCAGGTGGCGCTCTCAGGTGCTCGTCTTTTATTAACAGAGAATACATTTTAAAAAATTTATCTAAGTGACAAAATCGTGTAATTGCTGCGGTCTCTTTCATTGTCTAATCGGGAGCATTCTCCTTTCTTGTCGATGAATAATCGGATCGACTTTCTGATCGTTTGGTTGTACATTTAATTCCTCTGGCACTACAATTTGTTCGACAGGTACAACCGGTATCGGGGGTGGAGACGGTTCCAATTGAGGTTGTATTATCGTTTCGTTTTCTGGATCAAGAGTGTGGATTTCAGATCCAGAGAGATCGCCCTTCTCATCATAATGAGGAGCTGGGACGAGATGCCATCTGTTTCGTCTATATTCTCTGCCGTCTGAATTTACAGTATAAGATCTAGGTGTGTCAAGTTTAGTAATGTCTGTACCGTATCTCTTTAAATCTATTATCGAGACTCCGTCCCCTTCTTTCAGTTCTGGTAAATCTGTCGTATTATGCCTTTTATTGTAATCTTTGGCTTGTTTTTCTTTTAACGCAAGATTTCGTTGGTAAACTTCGCTCGCATTGTTTTCGCATTTCAACTTACTTGATAACATAGGTACTTCAGTACGCAATATTTTTTCATTAACATTTCAGCTGGAGAATATTCATTTGCTAGAGGAGTACTACGATAAGATAAAAGAGTGTCTGCAATTTGCTTGTTACTGTGACCGTTCTTTTTTGTCAGCTGTTTTGCTGTTTTTACAGCCGCTTCGGCTTCGCCATTCGATTGTCTGTAATAAGGGGAGCGAATTTTCGTCCCAATATAAGGTGAAAAATAATCGACAATTATTAAATACCATTTATTGTGTTCAAAAATATCGGCATCTAGCCTGTGCCACGGTCTTGTAGGAGGATCTTCTGTTTTAAAGGTTTCTTTAGGGTTAACACGTTCCTCAATACAATTTGGACAGTTAGGAACTAATTTTTCTATCTATGAACTTAAACCTAACCACCAATCCGACTATTTTGCCCTTCGACAACACTTTACAATACCTTGATGGCCCGAATGTATAGCTTTTAAAACTTGTTCTTGCATTTCTAGTGGAATTACAATTCTCGTTCCTTCAAGCAGTAAATTTTCAGAAAAATTGTTATCTGTGCGATATTGATAGCAAGAACTTAACTCTTTAGATATTTTATTTTTTTCTGACCACCCATCGATAGAATACATCTTTATTTTGTTTGTCATGTCTTCTAGAGATACATCTCTTATTGGGTAACTTTTTACAATGAAAGTCACGAACGCATCGGTGATATAGCCTAATTCATCTTCTGTGCCTTCATCCATTAATGGACTTCTCGACAAACAATCCGCTATTACTAAATTTTTCCTGGTACATATTGTATGCCATAATCGTAACGCATTAATCTAAGACGCAAACGCTGTAAGCTTGGAGACAAATCATCTAAGTTTTTTTTCTTCAAAATTTGAAGCAACGGTTTGTGGTCTGTTTCGAGAGTTATCCGCAAACCCAATATGTATTCTTCGAATTTTTCCGCTGACCACATTAGAGCTAAAGCTTCTCGCTCTATTTGAGCATACCTACGCTCAGTTGAAGTTAACGTCTTTGAGGAGTATGCTACGATTTCACGCAGCCCATTTTCGCTTCGCTTCCAAAGTTGGTGCAGTTGTCAGAGTTTGTTTCGCCTGTTCAAATGCTTGTTTTTGATCTGGTCCCCATAAAAACAAAACGTCCTCTTTTAACATACTGTATAGTGGTTCCAGAGATTGAGATCGATTTTCCATGAATCTAGCCGCCAACGGCCAAAACACGTTGAAAAAACCAGTTCTCGTCAGATCACTGAAGTTAAGCAGCGTTGGGTGCGGTTAGTACTTGGATGGGTGACCATTCGAGAATACTGCGTGCTGTTGGCACATCGTGGGTGTGGTGAGCCCAACTTGTAGTTATTTACTACAAGCAACTATCCACCTAGAAACACTACCCAAATCGGGTAGTGTCACGCCTACCCTGAAAGGGAAATGGCTTAATGGTATACTACTAGCCGCGAAATTAATTATCCCTAAGAATCTCTGAAGTTCTGTTTTGTCAGTGGGTTCTGAGAATTCTAAAATTGCCTCAATTCGGTCTGGATCCATGCTGATTCCATTACAGACAAAATGTGTCCTAAGTATTTTATTTCTTCGACCCCGCAAGTACACTTCTTTTGATTAATTGTGATCCCCTCAGCCTCTAGTTTTCCGAGAACCGTTCTAAGAGTTGCATCATGCTCTTCGATAGTGTTACCAAATATCAACACGTCGTCGATGTGATGTACCACATTTTTTATTCCTGTCAAAACTTTAGAAAACTTGTTTACAAAGTATTCAGAGGCACATGCAGTTCTGAACGGCAGTTTTTTAAATATAAATCGCCCGAATGGCGTGATAATTGTTGTTAAAAGTTGACTTCGCTTGTCTAGTTTAATGTGATGGAAACCAAATGTTACATCAAGTTTAGTAAAATATTTGGCCTCTTTTAAACGCGCGAGAGTTAGTTCAATTTTTAGGATTGCGAACTTCGTGAAATTACAGCACATCCGTACTCCATCGCCTTTTGGTACACATACAATCGGTGCCACCCAGTCTGCGACAATATCAATCGGTTCTACTACATTTAATCCTAGTAATCTCTTTATTTCCTTATCGATTTTGTCCATTAATGCTATCGGAACGATACGCGGTACCTTTTGTGCAAAAGGTTCAGCACCTGGCTTTAATTTTTTTGAAATCTCTCCTGAGAATTCTCCTAACTCTTTACCTAAACCAGGAAATTCTCACATCACATCAAATTTTGAGTACGAGATTTTATCTGAAACTTTCGCGTTTACATTGTGATCTTTGTCAAACTTTACGATCTCAAAGGCTGTTTGTGTTGAATTTCAACTTGCTTTGCTGTAGTGTCTGTTTCTTGAAGAGTTATATTTTGTTTGATCTGGAGTCTCTCACTGAGTTTGGCATCTATCATGTCCACCACAATCCGATCTCGTATTACTTCAGCAAGTTGCACTGATCGGCCATTGTGTGCACGTCGATAATGAAGAAGTCTACCAGTTCACCTTTCTGTTGTACGCGCGAATTGAACTTGAACCGCTCAAAGATCACATCTCTCCGCGGTATAAAACTAATCCTCAAAGGATTTGAAGAGTAGCGTCGTATGTTTCTGGTACTGACTAGAATTGAGCAAAAATATCCTCGCTCTTCTCTCGCATTATATAGGTGAGAGTATCAATTTTTTCAGCGTCCTCTTTTTCACCTAGTCCAGAAACTGATAGGTAACTAGTAAAACGCTTCTTCCACGCCGGCCACGATGCTTAATCTTTAAAATTGAGTTGTTCTGGACGTGCCACATTTGGCCTGGTAGGGATATTGTGGAGTATTTGTTGTTGAGGATTTCCCTCGGCATATTCCGACATTTTGCACTTTCACAAATACACAAGTGGTCAAACTTTACTATATCTCCCGAACACGAGGCGTCTTTTCATTTTGAGATTCCATTTTTATTTTATTTGAGTTTCTACGAGTTATTTTCAGCATTATTTTAGTCACACGCGCTGCCACCATGTAGAGTTAGGTCTGAGCTTTAATCTATTAAATATACTGAGTTTACATAGAGGGGTAAAGTGTAATGAGTACAAATCGAGTGCGTTACAAACATGCTCGTGCTCGCGGAGGAGAACATAGAGAGCTTTTCAGGTGGCGCCCTCAGATGCTCGTCTTGTTACAATATTACACTAACACCACGGCAGGAACGATTGGATCTTCCCGAATATCGCCTGGAGAACACGACGTTCCAAGGTACGCTAGGTGAAGAAAACCAAACGTCTTCGAGGAAATTTGGTTTCGGAAGAATGTATGAATCTTCCTGACCATTGTCTGAAGCACACGTCATTTCACGCTACTATAGATGCGGAAAACCTATCTTTCTCGAGAAAATTTGGTTTCGTAAAATTGTTTGGAACTTCCCGAACATCGCCTGGCGCACACGTCGTTTCACGTTACTCTAGATGCGGAAAACAGAACGTTCTAAAGGAAATTTGATTTCGCAGGAACGATTAAACCTTCTCGAATATCACTTGAAGAACACGTCATTCCACGCTAGTCTTAATGCGGAAAACAGAACATGTTACGTGTAGGGTTTAATATTTCTATTTAATTAAATTTGATTGAAAACAATTTAATCCTGTAGAGTTTAGCGTGCAGACTTTTGAAGTGCACAGTTTAACGTATAGACAAGAGCGTTTACAGTTTAAAAAATGTGCTCTTGAACACCTGTCGAGGTTACGTAGAGAGCGTGCCACCTACACGATTGTTAAGTATATCATTGATCGGGGCCCATTTTCCACACACATTATTGCTGGATTTATCTTGGGATCAAAATGGTTCTGCAAGGTATCACCCATGTGCCATAACATTTCCTCAAGTATTAACCCTTCAATAGCATTTTTTGGGATTTATGGAGGGGCGAATTAAAAATTTAAAATCAAACGAACTTACCTTAAGTGAAGTTCGATTGTAATTATATAAGAGTCTCGTTTTTCGAGATTACATCGTAGTACCGCTACTTCGACTAGTTCTAACCACAAGTTTTGAGAATAGATTTGAAAACCCCGCGGCTTCCCGCGCCTTGTTCCTTCCATGCGCCCTGGTGGCCACTCTTCATACAGTTTAAAGCTTTCTCCGAAATTATGGAAATAAGCTCTATTTTTTTTTCTTGGGTGGGAAGAAACTTTTAAAGAATGAAAAAGTGGGAGGGATGTAATCACCTCGAACGAGATTCTTATATAATTACAATCGAACTTCACTTAAGGTAATTTCGTTTGATTTTAAATTATGTTTCGAGTCTCGTTCTTCGAGATTACATCGTAGATGTTCAGAGCATAATGACTTAATTAGTCAACTTATTGTTTACATTATTAATTATATTAATAATCTGCAGTAACTTACACTGAGCTTAATTACATAATATTTGTATCCGGATTTTATCCATCTATTAATTTTGTTGAGAAAACAGAGCTTCAACGAACGACTCTTTTCTTGGTTCTATTGGTCGTTTGTAAAATTTTTCAAACACCTGTGAATTCGCTGACCATCCTGCCGTGCTTTTTATGATGTCCACGTCCAAACCCTTCAATTTCGCCGCTGATGTGGCTGCGTGTCTCATGCTGTGAGCTGTATATTTTTGGTCTATACCCGCTTCTACTAGACAGCATTTTATCCATCTACTTATCGACAGTGGCGTAGCTCTATGATGGGGTCTCTTAAAGGTTATAAACATGTAGTCCTCGTTTCCTCTTAGACCTATGGTTTTCTGGAAATAGCGCAGTAGCACTGTAGCAACGCAAGTGCTTTTGCGCTCGTTAAAGAAAGGTAAGATGAAAGATCGCTGAGGTGCTCCAACTCGCGGCGTTTTAATTTGAACCTTTATCTTTATGGTTACACTATCCTTCGATACCACGATGCCACTTATTTTAATTAGTGACAATGTCTGCACCCTATGTGCTGTAGCTAACGCTAGCAAACACACTAATTTGAAGGTGAGCGATTTTAAGTCTAAGGAATTCAGAGATTCGAGCGCTTCTGCCCAGTTTAAAACCGCTTCCGTGTTCCAGGTTGAGTCGTATTTAGGTCCTGGTGGTCTCTTTTTAAAAACCCCTTTGAAAAAACGACTGCTCGAAGAATCGCTGCCTAGATCCACCGCACTTATCAAATTAATAGCGGATCTTTCAGAGTTTAGCGTTCCGTATGAAGCACCTTGGTTAAACCAAAGGTTAAGTATTTTAGTACTAGGTGGACATTTGGTTGTAGAGGGTCTCTATCGACACTCTGGCAACAGCCCCACCAATTTTTAAGAGCTGAATTATATTGTTTGTTGATTCTGATAACGATGAAATTAAAATCTCTACTGCTTCCTCTGGCACTAATTTCTGCTGATATGATCGCCGGAGAGCCTCCCTGCAACCAGGGTAAGGTGTTTTGCTAGCGGATGACTCAGGGACCCGCACGTAGATAACAATAAGCTGGAAGACGGAAAAAAATTAATGGTTCTTCTATTAGCATAGATTTAAATAAAGGGAACCAAGGCTGTGTCGGTCAATGAGGAACCACCACTATTCCCTGAGCTTTATCCGTATTAATTTTCTGTAATACCTTCGCGATCACCGCGAAAGGTGGAAAGGCGTAGAAAAAATGTTTACTCCAGTTTACCGTAAATGCATCTATATATTGAGCTTCTGCATCTCGCTTCCAGGAGAAAAAAAGTTTGGTCTTTGCATTGCTCCTTGCAGCAAATAGATCAATATCTGGTAGACCCCACTTTTTTACTATGTCTTGGAAAAACCGATTTCCTAATTCCCATTATGTATCCACATTGACTCTTCTAGACTCTCTGTCTGCATCCATGTTTTCCCGTGAGGGGATTAGGAAGCAAAGATCCAAATCTTTCTTCTCTCGCACCAGGTCCAAATTTCTCTTGCCCGTTTATTAAGTTCTACATATTGCACTCCCCCCATTCGATTAATGTACGAAATTGCCGTGGCGTTATCGATTATAAGTAAAATTTCACAATTTTCGTATCCCTTAGCAAAACACTTAAGCCCTAAAAAGGCTGCTATGATTTCCAGGTGATTAATGTGGAGTTTTGCTCCGTTTTTGACCAGAATCCGTGAGAATTTTCTCCGTTGCAATGAGCGCCCCATCCCGTCAGCGACGCGTCCGAGAAAATCTCTAGTTTATAATGAAGTCATCTAATCGAATTTTTTGCTAAAGAAATACTAATTAACCACCAACTACGTTTGTTTTTCACGAAGGAATGAATTATCATTCTTCTGTCGAAATCTTGTTCATTTAGTATTAATACCTTGAACTTTTCTGTTTCTAAGAGCTTCATATATAATATCCCATAGGGGATTCCTGGACACGCTGCAACTAATACTCCAATTAAACAAGCCATTTCTCTAATCGAGCAAGAATCTTTGTTTATAAATTCGCGAATAGTATTATTTAATTTCATTTTCTTCTCCGCAAATACTTACACCTCTGTTCTGGTTCTTGTTTGCTTTTTTCTTCATTCATGATAAAGCCTAATTTATTAACAATTTCTCTCGTAACAGCTACATTTTCTCGGCATTCGGTCAGTGACCTACCGATACATAAAATGTCATCTAAATATGCTGGCGATAGCCACCCTTTTTCTCTTAGATAATTGAGCACTGGCTTTAATAACTTCGTGAATACATAAGGACTTGCACAGAATCCAAAAGGCATGCATTGAAATTCGTAGATCTGACCTTTGAATTTAAATATAAAAAATTTACGACTGATTGGACCAATGCTTACCAGAAAATAAGCATCTTTTAAGGTTCTATATGAATCTTTTAGATCCCTCTGGTTTCGAAACCAGGAAAAAGGGGGACAATAATTGGTCTACTACCGCTTTACATTTAACTATTGCTCCCATCGATAATAACTTTTTTACTTTCTTTTCTAAAAAACTTTCATCCTCTAACAACAACTGCAAATCTTTATTAAAGCTCAGAGATTGTGGTGGCTTTGTCTGGAAAGTAATTTCGTATCCTTTCACACAATTTAAGACAAAAACATCACTGGTGATCTTTTTCTATTCGGGGAGAAAACGACTGTTAGTCGCCTTGCTAGCACTCTCACCTTTTTATTTACTTCTTCTTTTCTGCAAACGTTGACCAGTGACTCCTGCTGGCTGTCTTGGGGGTGCTATTGTACATGCTCTTGCTGCTGTACTGAGTTGTTTGGGGAGGTCTCTGCTAATAGTGTCTCGGGTTCTGATGCGAGCTCCCCTGTCGCATATTCTGGCCCCGACAGTTTAAAGTGCGACAGGGAATGGTCTAGTCACTTTTTTGCTAGTGGAGGAGGTTGAAGGAAGAGACGTGGCCTTGATTTCTTTGCTGATCTTCTCCATCGATTTCGCGGCTTTAATTTTTTCTGTCAGCTTCTCTCCGTACAATAAAGAACCTGGTTTAGTCTTCTGCAACAAGTTTTTCAGTGGTTTAGTCAGAATTGGAGAGATAAACGCTCTTCTGGCTGAAGAAACCTGAAAATGTAGCTGAGCTATCAATTGGCCTGCATCGGCTAATTTTTCTAGTAACTCCAGACGGTCTAGCGGCTCCTCTTCATCATTTTGCCCCATTGCTGACAAAGCCGAACCAGCTAGATTTTGTTAAAGGACGAAGAGCTGATCTCTCTTGACACCCGTTTCGTTTAAAGTTGACACAATCTCCTCGTTCAACTCTGGTGCCTCAAGAGAAAAATTTTCATCTACATGGATATTTATCCATTACCTTCACCTTGACCTCCTTGGGTAAACCGTCCGTCAACCATGAGGACCACCTCGAGACCAAACTTTCTTGTAGATCCACTTGTTCTTTTTTCTTAGCATCCGGATTATTTCCTAGAAGCATTTCAATTTCGTCGTCTAATTTCTTAGGCTCCGTTGTCTCTTTCTCAACCTCCACTGGTTCCACCTCCTGATCCCCCTCCTTATGCGCGAGTCCGTCGAGGAGAGCCTCTGGGTCTTCGTGAGGTTTGGCAGATTCTGCCGATTCGTTTTTACGAATCTATTAATTTCGTGGAGTCTCGGGTACATTCTCCTTATTAGGGGTATCTTGATTCTCATCTGCAAGAAAAAATTATTTTTCTTCATCCCCTAGCCGAAAGTACGTCTTCCCGGCCGCATTTCTGTCCGGGAACAGTGGCTTTTGCGGTCTGCTAGAGTTAACGCGATCTCTGGTTGGCTGCGAGATTTTTGTGGCTCGCTGACGTAGCAACCTGACGTAGCAACGCTCAGTATTGTGTTATTGTGTACTTAGCCTCTAAAAATATTTATCTTGACAGGTGAATGGAAAAAAGAGACCGTCGGTGTGTTCAACCTCAAAACTAATCGATTAGCGTCGTTGCGAGTTTGTGCATGAAAAGACGGCACAAGACCTCAAAAATGGTTCTTCCCCGTCTGGCGGACGAGGAAGAAGTATTAAGAAAAAAGAAAAAATATGTGTTTTTCATACCCGCCCCGACCAGCAAAACCTCGGCTCCGCCTCGGCTTTGCAAAAGTCGGGCGGGCGACCGAATCCCATGCATCCGCTCAGCTGACCCGAGAGCAGCAGCGGCGCTACGCGAGGTGGCGCGCGTGCTGATGCAGGCCACAAAAGAAAAAGCATCCGAGCTAGCAGCCGACAACGAATTTGATTAATTAACATTAATTATCAAACGTACTTTCGGCTGGGGATGAAGAAAAATAGTATACGACACACGGCCAGAAATATTGGATGCACTGGCGTGCGTGATATGAGGCTTCGGCTTCGCCTCGGCCTTCATATCACATACGCCCGGAAATCCAACTTTCTGGCCTTGGGTCGTAATATACTATTTTCACACGCATCTTCTTCGACAGATTTGGTCTTCCAATCTGTCGGCGTTGAACAAGGTATCTGCGACTAACATGCTTGCCGTCCGGTTCTACTCTACTCGTTTGGGGTGGTTCAATGGACGAAGAACGAGCTTAAGGCCCTTGATATCACCACACGTAAGATCATGCATATGCATAAAAGCTTGCATATCAATTCGTCAGTCCCGCGATTATATATTTCACGCCGTCAAGGCGGACTACTGAATCTCCAGTGTCTTCATAACCGAATTGTTCTAAGTACAGCTTACATCGTTGCGAATGGCAGAGATCCTCTGCTAAAAATGGTCAGGAACCACGAGGTGATTGGCGAAGGAGCGTTCCTTTACAAAGCCGCGAAGCACGCGGCCGCGACCATTGGTCTGAATTTTAACATCAGAAGTGAGGAACGTTCATTACTCCATCTAGATGCTTCACTTCTAAAAGCCGAAGTGAAGAAAGCAGAGGTTGAAAAACTTCACCAACAGCTACTCGACAAGAAAATGCACGGAATCTTTCACAGAAATGTAGAAAAACAGTCCTTGTCGAAGGAGCAAAGTTTTTGCTTTCCTCAGATCATCAGGGCTTAATTCAGGTACAGAGGGTTTTATTTTCGCATGCCAGGACGGTGTCATTTCCACCTTAGCATACCGTGACCGCATTTTATGTCAAGAAGTTCCCAGTGATAGATGCAGAGCGTGCCATACACACGCTGAGTACCTAGAACACATACTATCGGGGTGTCCGACCCACGCAAGAACGACGTATATCTATAGACATAATGCGGCCCTAAGCGTGCTTTATTATCTTTGTCGCTCTTACGGTGTTGCTCGCGACCCTGTCCTGCCGAACGCTCCAAGGGAGATAGAGTCAATTGTCCAAAACGAGAAGTGCCAAATTTTCTGGAACTACGATTTTCGGACAGCAGTCTCCGTTGCACACTCGAGGCCTGACATCGTTCTCCAAGACTTCAAGAAACGAACTATATTCGTGATCGAATTCTCGGCTACGTACGAGTACAACATCACTGTCAAGGAGAAAGAAACGGAGGAGAGGTATCAAGACCTTAAAAGAGAGCTGCAACGACTGTACCCAAAATATTCGGCACACATAATTGTCCTTGTGATAGGTGCTCTCGGAGGTTCGAAACTATCACTGGTTCGTAACCTTAATGCCATACCCGCGTGCCAAAAATATACCAAGGCACTTGCGAGATGGATGCAGAAAGCTGTCATACTTGGGTCGCTTCGTGTCCACAAGGCACACGAGGGTTTCGCCGGCCTGTCGTTGTGATTTCATCGTGCCCTGTGACCACCCATCTCAAGGTTATGATACGTGGCCATAAGTGTGATATACCGGTTTTACTGGGAGCCGTTGTCATTTTTTAGATGGCAGTTGCTCTCAGTGGGACCCTGTGGTGGTTGTTTAACCCTTTTTTAAATTATATAATTTAAAAAAAGGGTTAAATTATATAATATATAATAATTGTGTGTGTGTGTGTGTGTGTGTGTGTGTGTGTGTGTGTGTGTGTGTGTGTGTGTGTGTGTGTGTGTGTGTGTGTGTGTGTGTGTGTGTGTGTGTGTGTGTGTGTTGTTAGAGAATACATTGTGCGTTATTCAGTGGCCATTCGTGGAACTAATAAACTGTCTGTGACTGATACTGTTCGGTAAAGGGCTATCTAACGCTCACTTTTCTAGGGGCATTATAGGCTCATAACATGGTGGTTTCGAATAAAAGTATTTTATTTCAAGTATCCACCCCCTCCCCCCCACGCAGTAACAGAAGTATTGGTGGGACTGACGTTACAGATAGACTATCCACCGTACGACGAATAATCACTTAACTTGGACATGATTTCGGCTCGCAAAACAAATTTCGCGCATAAAGGTGTTAGTTGGGTGTACAATCTAAACATGAATAATACAAACAATAAAGTAGCCTCGGAATGGACTGAAACTTGGATCGACAAAATGCATACACACGGTAAACGTAAAGGTCGAATTTCAGGCGATGAATGGAGACTGGGTGTCTGGAATGCTAGAGGAGTGAATGACCTTAAAATAAGAGAACTACGAGAAACTATGCATGCAAGGAAACTAGATATTTTATGTGTACCTGAGACGAAGAAAAAGGGTTGCGAAAGTAGAAACATAGAAAATGGGGTGTTGAAAGGCGGTTTTGAAATATGGTCAGGAGTAGGTAGTGAATCAAATCGTAGTCAAGGGATCGGTTTAATTATGAATAAAAAAGCAAGACAGCATCTCAAAGATCATGATTTTGTATCTCCCAGATTGTTGTGGGCTAGAATGAAGGTAGGAATCAGAAGGTTATTTATCATAGCGTGCTACGCCCCAGTTGACAGTGAGCCGCGAGAAGTCAAAGACGCTTTCTGGGACACTTTAAATGACACAATAAGTACTTGCGATCGAGGTGAAAGAATAATTCTGCTAGGAGATATGAACGGATGGGTCGGCGTTCAACGTCAGGATACAGATACAGAAAGGGTACTAGGTAAATTTGGGGATCCAAGAAAAAATTATAGCGGGGAAAAATTAGTTAGCTTATGCCTAGAAAAGGGCCTATTTATTACCAATACTTGGTTTCGACATAAAATGATCCACACGTACACTTGGTGTAAAGGAAATAACCGCAGTGTAATTGACTTCGTTATTGCGGATGAAAGACTAAGAGAACTAGTCAAAGATACAAGAGTCATGAGGGGTTCCGAATGCAATACTGATCATTATCTTTTAATCTCTAAAATAAACTTAGGCCGGGGATGGAAAAGAAAGAGAACAGAAAAAACGAAACAAACTCGAATAAAGATTGAAAATTTACAGAAACCGGAAGTGCGAATAGAGTTTCAAAATAAGTTAAGCCAACGCATAGATAGGGCAACTTGGGAAGCGCTTACGAGCAATAAAGATATAGAGGGCGCGTGGGCTTTATTACGGGATATCATTGTTAAAACTGCAATTGAAGTGTGTGGTACGGCAGTGGTAGGAAGAAAGTCTGGTGATGCATGGTGGAATGATGAAATTCAAGCAGCCCAGCGAGAAAAGAAAAAAGCGCACAAGAGAACATTAAACATGACAGGTCTTAGCGATGAGGAGAGAAATAGACTCAAAAATGATTACAAAGACAAAAAGAGGAAAATGATACGACTAGTCAAGGATAGTAAAGAAAAAATCAGAACAGAAGAAGAGAACAAAATACAAAACGGCTTTGGAGGAATAATGAAACTACTATATAAACAGTTGAAGGAAAGTAAAAGTACAGAGTTTGCTAGCATGAGAAACAGCAAATGTGAAATGCTATATGATATAGACGGGATAGTAGACGCTTTAAAAGACTCTTTTAAAGAACTATTAGGAGGTGAAGATATAGGACAACAAAACTGCGACATAGAACATAATGCATTAGAAAACCCAATTGAAAAAGTCTGTGTCACTGAGGTCCGAGACATAATTAAGAACTTGAAAAACGGTAAGGCTGCTGGCATAGACAGTATTAGTGCTGACATGCTCAAATACGGTGGCGAGTACATACCTCACAGGTTGTGCGAATTAATAAATTTATGTATCGAGACGGGGAAAGTCCCAGACGATTGGAAAAAAGCCATTATCGTACCAATATACAAAAGAAAGGGAGATAAAAACAACTGCAGTAATTACAGAGGTATCAGCCTACTAAGTACCGTAAGTAAAATATACTCAAAAATACTTATTCGTAGGGTAATGGAAATCACAGAAGAAAAAATATGGGAAGTCCAAAGTGGATTTATGCCAGGAAGATCATGTACAGATCAGATATTTAGCCTAAGACAGATCACAGAAAAAAGCTTGAGAGTAGGAAAGAAAGTTTTCTGTGCATTTATTGACCTCGAAAAAGCATTTGACACGGTAAATACAAGTAAACTTTGGGAAGTTCTTAAAGAATACGGAGTAAATGGAGGGCTCCTGCAAGCAATAAAAACAATATATACAGGTAGTAAAGCGAGCGTAAGGGTAAACGGGAAACTGAGTGACTGGTTCGATATTACGCAAGGCGTGAAACAAGGATGCGTTATGTCCTCGTGGCTATTTATCATATTCATGGATAAGTGTCTAAGAACTGCACTCTTCGACGAAGAAGGTGTAGATCTCCAAACAGTTAAGGTACGTGGGTTAGCTTTCGCAGATGACAAGATTGTTATGGCAGAATCAGTCGAGGACTTGCAAAGAATGATGAATAAACTTCATACAAGCATGAAGGACATGGGACTCAAAATTAACGTAAATAAAACAAAAATCATGGTGTTTGAGGGAAAGAGTGAGAAAACAATGTGCAACATTGTCCTAAATGATGAGAGATTAGAACAAGTTGACAAGTACGTATATCTAGGTAGTCTATTCACTAGCGACGGAAAAATAGATGGGGAGTTAGATAGGCGCATAAATAAGGGTAAACAGGTTATCGGTAGAGCAGGGTCCATCCTAACAAATAAAAACATATCAAAAAAAGCTAAAATGGCCATACACAATTCTATATTCGTACCGACTGTACTATACGGTAGTGAGACATGGACCTGTCAAGAAAAGGACAGGAGTAAAATTAACGCGATCGGCATGAAACCTCTGCGCATAATATGCGGGAAAACACTAATGGACAAAGTCCAAAACGAGACAATCCTCAAAGAATGTGGTGCAAAAGAGACAATAGTTGACACATGGGAAAGAAATCAGTTAAGATGGTTCGGACATCTTGAAAGAATGAAAGATGAACGACTGACCAAACAAGTGTATAAAGGTAAAGTAAATGGCAGAATGCCCAGAGGTAGACCGCCGAAAGAATGGTTAGAATCTGTAAATGAGACATTAATCCGTAGAGACATAAGAAGCCATAGGAACACAAGAGCTTGCATGAAAAAATGCATGGACGTGAAGGAAGCTAGAGTAGTATGCCAGGACAGAAAAGTGTGGCGACAAATAGTTTGTAAACAGAGTGACAGTAGAATGAATGACGCCTGAAACAAAGATCTTGGATACTAATGGGCCCAAGTGGAGAACCATACATAACAATTTTGTGAGGCTCTTCACTTGGGGTGATCGCTAGAGAGATTGATCAGCAACCTGGGTCGGAGCAGTGTTGCGGAGTAAACGTGTCATTTAAATAAATAACACGAGAATTCCAGATCAATCTAAAATATATATACCTAACACTTATATACCTATCCACCTCATAACTATATTCCTACCTACCTTATACCTATATACCCATATGCACACTACTATTCTCCAACCGAGCAAGTCACGCCTACCCCGAAAGGGAAATGGCTTAATGGTATAATAATAATAATAATAATTTGGAATAAGAAATTGCCGGTAATTGTTCACAAATAAATTCAAGGCGCTCAAAATTTAAGAGTTTTTTTTACATTCTCATATCAATGAGAAGGTATTGGTTTTATGTGAAAAACGATTTTCGCGGATTCCATCAAATGTCCACGTTTTGAGGCCCCTGAGTCAGAAAAAATAGTTTTTTGTCGGTGTCTGTCTGTCGTTGTCGTTGTCTGTATATAGGATAAATTTTGAAAGGCTACTTGGATTGGATTGTGCTTTGGCAGACTTTTTAAGGGTGTGAAAATAAAGGACGTGTTTGTCAGTCCGCTATTTTAGACGGAAATTCAAAAAGTTAGAGCATTTTCAAAATGTTTAAGACCATTTTTTTAAAAGGTTTGAAAATTCTATGTACGGCTGTTCATAATACTCAGAAACTCAAACAATTTATTCTATTGACTTTCTTCGATCAAAAGAAAATTTTTAGAGTTACAGCATTTCCCAAATTCAAAAAAACAAATCGAAAATTTGTTGTTAATCATTTTTTGATAGGATGCGTAGTTTTTTTTAATCGTAAAAAATAACATTAAATATAAAAAAATTTAAAATTTTGAAAAACGACACAAGGTGCGAAAAAAAATTAATAGACGAGTAGATTTTCGCTTAATCGTAAAAAATAAGATTAAAAATAAACAAATTAAATTTATGGAAAAACAGCACAAGTTGCAATAAACTGTTCAATAACTTTTTTTTTAAATAGGATGCGCACTTTTTTTAATTATAAACACAAGCTAATAAAAATACTATTGTTTCAATACCAATGCATATTATGAATTGTAATAATATAAATTTATTGAAATGATACATTTTTCAGGGTAGCCGAGAATAAAATTTAATGCAAAATAAGAAGCAAATATTAAAGTAATCATTACAAATAACGTTTGTACTTTATCTTGTAATATCTGAATAATCAGCCCCAGACCGAGGTACAGAAATAAATATAATATACAAAATCAAATTTTGATGTAATAGAGTTGAACATAATTTAGAAAAGTTCGCATTTTCTACCAAATCGAGTGTGAAGCACGAGATACGTGATGAGAGTGTGTTCGTTAAAGCTGAAGGAGATTTAACAAAAGAGAATTCACAATCACCAAATTACAGTTGTCGATACTTTGACCTTTAATTTTAAAAGGCCTGCGCACAAATGTGGGGGAAATACAGAGACCGAGCGCGTAGGGCGAGGTAAATATATTATCGAGCGCGAAGCGCGAGAACAATATATTATCGTGCGCAAAGCGCGAGAACCAACAGTCGCTCGCCCCAGGCGCGCTCAAACCTGCGAACCGATTGAAATTTCGAAAATAGAAAAATTTCAAAACGTTAAAAATTGAAATATTTGTAGATTGGAATTTTGGAAATTGGATCACTGAAAATTTAAAGGAATTGAAATTGCATTAGTGCTAATCAAAGCGTTCAAAATTGAATTATTTAAAATTTTTAACTTAAAAAAAAAATAATGTTCAATTCGATGCGTTTCAAGTTTAAAAATTTTGAAGTGTAAACTAAATTTAATGTGTCAAATTCAAAGCTGCTTACATCGTAGAATTTTAAATTGTTATTTCATTTAAACAAATTAAAATTGATGCGACAAATTGGTTAAAAATAAAAAAAAATCAATTTACCGTCATTTTCACCGTTCAAAATGAAAAATTTAAAAATTATAAACCTTTAAAATTGAATTATTCTAAAAAAAAGGTCTGAAATAAAAAGTATTTTTAAATTTGAAGCATTACAAGTTAAAAAACTTCTACTCCAGAACGTTGAAACTTAAACGAATCCGAACTTCATTTAAAAATGAAGAAAAATGTAGTCGCCAATAATTGTGATATTAAAACTTTTTTACACTTAACCCCTTTAAAATTTCAATTATTGTATGTAAATTCAAATAATTAAAAAATCAAAAATTAGCAAATCGTCAATCGTCATTTTCTAAATTCAACCATTTCAATTTTAATTGAAAAATGAAAATTTATGAAAGAGAAAAATGGCAAATGTAGCGTTCGACATGAAAATTCAGAACTTTAAAATAGTAACCATTCAAAATTAAAGAAATTATTCAAATTAATAAAGGACTGTCTTTATTTCACATCTTTTATCTTGTGAAGGTTGTAAGTTCTACATAACCTCTGTCAAACATCTTTTCCATGGATTTTTAATTGTAACTTATTTATTTTTTGTATATCTGTTAGTTATAATAATTTAATAAATTATTTAGGTCCATTTAACAATTTTTCAAACTCTTAATATTTAAAAATAGGATATTATGGATTTTAAAATTGATTATGTTTGTAATATTAAGTAATATAAACCCAAGAACGCGTGAATTTCTTGATACTTTTTAATATTTTACATTACTTCATTAGGATATAATTTTGTATGTCATTATAATAATCATATGTGACGTGCGCCGAAGAAAGGGGGCTTACTCTGAAAAGTGAGATTTTTCAGGGTGAGCGGTCGAAGTCGACCGGATAGACGCGACTTTTAGGAGAGAAGGAAGACTCACGAAATCTTCCCTCTCCACTTACCACTACATTATCACGAGGAAAGAGATAGGTCGTAGACGCCGCTCACGGGCGGGTATAGATGAAACGCGGAGAAGTAGTGGTGAGTGGTGGGAGGTGTTTTACGGGATCTCGAGCGAAAGCCTGATTTCTCTGGTACCTAACAACTCAATTATTAGCAATATTAATGCTCGAAATTTTTTTTCGATGGTTTCATTAAAAATAGCAACTCAAAAACTATCGAAAGGTGTAAAAACCTTGATTTCAATTTTTTTAGAGTAAGTCCCCTTTCTTCGGCGCATCTCACATATAATTAAGATATATTTTTGATAAACTTAAGTCTTAATTTGAAAATTAAATTTTGAATCATTCATAAGCAAACAGATTTTTAGGGAATTTAAATTGTGAGTATAAAATATCAAAATTGTATTGAATATTTTATTTAGTAATCTTAAAGTAACGAAAAATAAACATTTATTATTTTATTTCATAATTCTCAATTTTACCGTGAAGTTTAGAATTTTAGCGTGAAGTTTCGAATAGAAATGAGGATCTCGAGTTCAAGGGCTCGAATCAGTTAAAGGATTTTGACAGCTCTGAGACAAAGCTAAGTAGATCCGACCTATTGGCCTGGGATCGCCAGTAGATACAGGATCTACCTTTGGAGACCTCTGCCTTAGCAGGACAAAAGTTCTTTTGGCCCGGTCTCTAGGGAAGAAAGTAATAGAATTTGCGATGTATGCATGCAATAATTAGTTTCCCTATTCATGTCATACGCAAAACAGAAAATCAGAATCTATTTAAATCAGTTTCCGATCTCATCACGCTCAAAATTTCGCGTTGACCCTGAGATTTTTTCTTCCAAACTAACGATTTCATAAATAGTTAAAAAGATCTCTATATATTTTACGTTGTAGAAT
Source organism: Andricus curvator (assembly GCA_932195095.1). NCBI lineage: Eukaryota > Metazoa > Arthropoda > Insecta > Hymenoptera > Cynipidae > Andricus > Andricus curvator. The sequence goes on from CAKNYM010053231.1 coordinate 102,731, forward strand.
TCATGTATTTGGAATTGGAGTCTTCCTCAGCTTTATAATACACATAAATTATCGTTGTTTTATTATTATTATATATTATTTTATGATTTATTATTTTATTTATCGTTTTTCTACTTAAGCAAACCAATTTTTTTTTAAATAGGCCGGAATCAACTAAGATGAAATAAAAAATTGAATCACCTGTAACAGTTTAACATTTAATTAACAAACTGTAATATATTTTTAATGAAGATCCCGATAAAAACGTGTGAATTAAATATTATTGAAAAGTTTCTATCCAGATGTCGTTTTTGAAAAGAAATGAAATGGAATTAAAGTGTAGTCAAAACAGGATAATGTTACAATTAAAAATTTTTCTGTCAGTCTGTACCAGGTAATTTTCACCGATATAGTTAAAATTATTGATAAAATTCATGAATATACATTTTCCGCGAGTTCAAAAGAAACGAAAATTTCCATTATCTGTCTGAATATTCTGTCACCACATGCCTATTAATTTTAACTTTCGATGAGATTTAATTGAATTGGTTTGCTTCTTATCTCCACTCATCGAATGGAATAAAATTGACTTCATATTTTATGGTAGCTTCACGGCCTTGAACCGGATAAAGTTAATTTCAGTTTCTAACCTCTTTAAAATAATTCAAATGTTTTCAATTTTTCGCAGAAATCGTCATGAGAATAAACAGAATTGAAATGAAACGCAATGTTTGAAGATCAATGAATTGGAACGTAAACGACAGAAACGATTTTGTTTTGGATTCAAAGGGTCTTTAATTTAATCATATGTGAACTCGTTTTAATTTATTTTAATTCACACCATTTTACCGGAATTTTATTAATATTAAAGTTTAGATTGAATTATTTAAATAAGTTACAAGTCTTCTGGGTTGTATACTTTTTTTGTACGGTTTTAGCAAGGCAATTTTCATTAGCTAATCTCATGCAATTTATAGGTAGCGGGCAATATCTATCACCGCCTAAAGGTGCCTGCATGTTGGGCACGATTTTGCACGACTCGGGCTCTCAGTTCCATTTAGATGATTGCACTCGCTGCGCCTGCGCGAACTCGTCTGTAACCTGCACGAAGGAAACTTGCCCAGTGCTGGAATGTGTCAGCGAATACCACACCATACTTCCTGGGCGTTGTTGTCCTCAGTGTCCGCTCATCGAGGAAAGCCGTACATCTTGCACTTACGGTGGTAAAACTTACGGGGCAAGTATATTATAACCCATGGAACACCTTGGACCTTGTGCGGATAGTTACCATCTTATTACTGATCATGGATTACAAATCGGCACCTGGGTCTTGAGACGAGGTTTAAACGTTTTAATTTCTCCTAGGCAGGATGGCGAGTCTTGGAAGCTTGATCCCTGCAAGGCATGCGCATGCATGCAGGGCAAAGTGCGATGTGCTATGACAATTTGTCCACTACTGAATAGCCCTTGCCCACCGAACTCACGATTAGAACATCCTGAGGGCCAATGCTGTCCACGTTGTGTCGAAAGTAAGTAACAAAAACAATTTTATAGTTTTGAATTTCCATATTCAACTCACATACCAATGTTGACACAATTTAAATTTTTCTAAACAGGTGATGGTGTGTGCACCGTGTTTGGCGATCCACATTACCGAACTTTCGATGGAAAGTTCTTCAGCTTCAAGGGCGCTTGCAAGTATCAGTTGACGAGTGATTGTGTAGGTCAAAGTTTCAGCATACGAGTGACCAACGACGCAAGGTCCACAAGGTCTTCGGCTTGGACTAAAACAGTAGCTTTAAAGGTTTGTTCTGCGACTTTTAGTGCTGTCAGATATTCTCTTTATGATACTTCGACCAAGTTCTTGTGAAACATTTTGTTCATGATCATTTTTTTTTAGATAGGAGACATGAAGATCAATCTGGGTCAGAGAATGAGGGTAAAGGTGAACGGAAAAAGAATCGACGTTCCGTATCGTGTGCCAAAGCTGTTGTGCATTAACAAAACGGAGGACAGTATTCTGGTCAGCACACATATTGGAATTAAAATTCTCTGGGATGGCATTAGCTTCTTGGAGGTCTCAGCTCCAACCTTATATCGGGGTCGCCTCTGCGGTCTTTGTGGTAACTTCAATTCGCTGCCAAAGGACGATTTCACTACACCTCGCGGCAGAATTCTTCAAGATTTCCATCCTTTTGGTCATTCCTGGGCTGTTGGTGGGAAAAAAATGTGCTCAAGGAAACCGCCTTACAATTCTGATAGAGAACATCGCTGTAGGGGTAGGAGAGATCGGAGGTATATATTTATGCATTACGTTCAGGACATTTTCTGTAAAAATAATTTTTCGACAATTGAAAAGAGAACTTGAATATCATTACACAACAAATTTTGATAACAATCATATTATTATTAAAATATTTCAAGTAGGTAATCGTGCCCACTCTATTTATGCAAAATGTACAAATGGATTGATTTAATAATTCAAAGTTACTATTTTTTCTATCAATGTACAACGTATAGCCTCTTCAGTGTATATTTCCTGCAGGTGCTTATTATATAAAACACCGTGTCGCTGCAGACGACTTAATGAGAAGTTCTTGCTGGTTACAAACAGTCTATTAAGTGAATGGCAGAGGTCACTCATCCGGGCGTTATTCGAGATCAAACCTGCTGAATATCCGCGATGTGCCCGAATTGGTCAAATGTCGAAGCGTTTTCCAATGTAAATGAAACTCAATACTCGGGCGCGTTTTGGGTCACTGATTACGAATTGAAAGTTAAAATTTCAAAATAAGTGGCGGATCCAATATGACGATCGTGCATGCTAAAAGATTATTGAATTTACTTGGAACCTGTCTTATGAGGGTCTTCGGGGTCGTTAATTACGAATCCGTCGTCAAGATTGAAAAATGGCCGATCCAATATCGCAGACCTGTATGCATAAAATTTATTGGATTCACTTGAAACGTAGGTTATAGGGGTTTTCTTGGTCGCTGATTACTAGAGGTGTGCAAGAAACTCAGTTCGAACGAGTCGAGTCGAGCTTGTTAGGTTTGGAGTCGTGACTCGACATTTTCGGGTTCTCGAAACTTTTGAAACTAACAAGAATTTTTGCAAACACGGTACTACAGGGTTTTTCAGATTGCTAACAGCGGTTTTGAAATCAAAATTAAAAATTCAAGATTTTTTATCCAAAATGATGAACAAATTCTGGAAAAATTCAGTTAACTGACGGATGTATATGAAGCTCAATACTACCGGATTTTTGGGATTTCTGATCACAATTTTGGTGTAAACACTTGAAATTTTTTATTCTTTTATTCTAAATGGCGACCAAACTTTGGAAAAATTTAAAATATAAACCAATTTCCACGAGGCACAGTCCTACGGTTTTTTTGTTATCAGATAGTGAAAAAGTTGCTAAAAATATTTAACCTTTGTTGTGCACCGGGGGTATGAGATACCCCAACGTATTTTCAAACGCGTTTTTCTAATACGTACAATGCGAATCGTGACCTGTGCTGTCATTCACATGTAGTCTAGGAATAACATTTCAAGATACTATACATAGTTTTGCCCACCCGGCTTTAGTTTGCTCTGGGCAATGGTGAAAAGTTGACGTTCGGAAATTGTGGGGTGTGAAATACCCCATGTGCACAGTACGTACACGATATTTTCTCTACGTCCAGAGTTAAAATTGGGGATCGCAGGAATACTGGGCATTAATAAGGACAATCCGGAGACGCTTGAGATAAAAAATCATGATAAATATTGTCGATGCTCACTTTGCACGAGAAAAGAAGATACGAAAACGAAATATGGGTGCGCTTCGTGCGAACGCCCTATGTATAACAAACATCGATCGCCTTTGTGCGTTGCCTGCGCATATGTAGATTGATATTTGTTCCTAAAATCTTGTAACTTCTTTTATATTTGTATAATAATTTTACATTATTTTGTGTGATAATAACTCAAAAAGCTGTCAATAAAACGATTATTTTGAAAATAGACCCATATTTCTTATAATAATCAATACCTACATTTTTTTCAAAATCGTGTGAATTCATATAGAAAAATAAATATACTTTTTTCAACTCCACTATAAACTAATATTTTTCCTTGAGAGTGTGGTACTTCAAGAAAATAATCCCGCAAAATTTATTCAAAAATATTTAAAATTGAATTTTTTATGCATTTTTTATTGAAAAAGTCCATTTTTCCGGGTTTTTTTCGTTAACATCATTTATCATTTTTTTATGTTAAAAAATAATAATGACATATATCAGACCTTATCTTGGAAGCTTTAAACAATAGCCAGCAATTTTGTTTGAGTCAAAATAACGAATTGTACGTCTGTAGTAAACGTTTGAAGTAACTGGGGTATGACATACCCCCTGTGCATAATACGTAATTTCAAAGAGGTGTGCACAACAAAGGTTAAGATAATTTATGTCTACCAATGTGGTTTCTAAATTCGCAATAAAAAAGCAAGTGTCACTAAATTTATTGTTCAGACTTCATATTTATTTATTTAACATTCAAACCCGTAAAATATACTGTCACTCAAGTGTACGAAGAAGCTCATTTTCTTTTTCAAATTGGTGCGGTTTGAAAATTCTTAATTTCGTTCCCGAGCTTGCACAAAATGAAATAAGATAGCAAAATTTTGAAAAGTATTCATCAAGTTCTGCCTTTTCAATCCTAGTTGATCAGTTTTCTCTCAAATTTTTCCTAACCTTTAACATGTTTAGAGATTTGCGCTTAATTAATGTATAAATAATAATTAAATTAACTAATGCAATCATATTGTACATATATATATATATAAATCTCACTTATTGTTTAAAAATTATTAAAATTCCGGAATGGTCAGGTTAGAATGCAGAAAACTAATTTCTTTACACATACATGCAAAACCCTCGATTGGCCAACACACTCGCGATGGAAATGCGGCTGAGGAGGTTGTCGAGAGACGATAAAGTTGTCGATTTCTCAACTGAATGACGTGACAGTGGTCGAAGTGCGTACTTTTTCCACTAGTGGAAAAAGTAAACTCACTTCAATCACTGTGACGTCACCAGTAGAGGAATCGACAACTTTGTCGTTTCGAGACGAGCCTCCGAAGTCACATTACGATCGCGGGTGTTGGACAAAATGATTTTACCGGTGAGCAAAGTGCTCTCCATGGTTACCAAAACATTTTACTCCTTATGTGAACATCGTTCCGGGTGACTTTAGGTTAATCATTTGTCGTTACAGTATATTTGATGTCTGTAAAGGGTAGACAATCTGAGCACGGTGAGTCACGATTGAATTCAACCCAAAAGGTCTCTCAACTCTCTGTTTTCTTTTGATATATTTTCAGTGATAACCCTACGATCATTTTGTGACCATAAAGAAAAAAAGTCGGTGGAAGGGATTATTATATAAAATTAATTTTAAATTTCTATTTTCAGGTCATTGTGTATCTTTTTGTAAGAACAACTGCAAAGTAGAGCTTTTCTGACTTAAAAAATTATTTTGGATACGACAAAAAGTATCTACACGTTAAACATCATTGCAGATCCGTGACGCATTAAAATGTTTGAAAAAATGCACACAAAAAAAAACACTTTTTATCAGTTTATTGAATATTTCTCCATATAAATGCATTATTTTCTGAGGTTGTAAGAAAATATATATATAAAGAGTATTCAATTCCGCGTAAAACTAAAAAAAAATAGTTATATCATATAAAGTTTAGGAGCTACAGCCTTCGAATATGGGGATGTTGCATGAAATGAGATAAACATATTTTTAGAAACTTGAAGCAGTGAATAACGTTCTGGTATCATATCTTTCATTTTTCCTAAACATAGCAAACAAATTTTGAGGCGATTGTCATCGTGCGTTCCGGCTTTCGGCATATTTTCTGATAATGACAGAGAAAGTTACAGATGTAAACTCAATGACAGAACAAAAATATATGGAACAGCAAATTTTATTTATTATTATGGGAATAACTCTTCACGAGAAATGCATCAGGAACGCAACATTTGAAGAAAATCTACCGTTTAATGAATTCTTATAAAAGTGAGTGTTTTTCAAATTGATCAAATTGATTTTTCGATAGAACATTTTTTTTTTTTAAGATTTGCTGGGAATCATATATTTTTCAAACTCATATTGTTGCTATTTTTGTCCACAGTGTACAGGTAATAAGCTATTTAACAAAACCTAAAACTAAATTTTTTTTCAGTCTATTTTTTTTATCAAAATATAATTTTCGAAGGCTGTAGCTCGTAAACTTTATGAGATATTACATTCATTATTTTTTTTAGTTTTACGGGATCTTGAATACACTTTAATTTTTTTTACAACCTCAGAATGTGATGCACTCAAATGAAAAAATATTCAATAAACTGATAAAAGTGTATTTTTTCGCACAATTTAAGAAATTTTAATGCGTGACGGATGTGCAAAGGTGTTTTAATACCTAGGAATTTTTTGTCGTTCATTCATAATAACTTGAAAATAAAAATTTCCAATGAAGTTTATTCAATAATCCCCCTGGAACGATTTTTTTTAATCAAAATAATCGTGGGGCATCACTGAAAAGGTGTCAAGAGACAACAGAGAGGTAAGAGACCTTTTGAGTTGAATTCAATCGTAGCTCATGGTGTCAGGTTTTGCATTGTAATTTGTAAAGAAAAATATTATTCGATTCACGAGGCCTCACAGGCGGGTGCCCCCTGCTCGCTGCATTCTTCAACTTTGGGAATCGACGACCTTTTTTCGACCACCATTCCAAAGTATTAGTATTCAAAACACATCTTTTTTCACTTACATAACCCATTATCTCATGAGTAATTGCCATAACTGAAGCATCTTGACGTGAAGAACTTTCGCTCAGGTAGTTTTTCCTAAGAAACTTTCTTATTTTACTGGTAGGCTCCTCTGTAATCAATCTATGTAAAAATACATAAATGCTTATGTTTACAATTACGAAAAAATGCGTAATATGACAGATGATAGTAAAATTAAACTTTTTATTAAGGCTGTTGGACCGGGGTGCACAAAAGTACCGAAATCTCTGAAGCGCTCAAAACTTACCAACGATCGACGATAATTCGGTTTTATAAATGCACTTTGAAAATTTTCTGGGCAGGAAGCCGACTGACAGCTGATGGCGCTGATAGCTCAACCGTACTTGATCGTACTACGAAAATGCACTGTCGGTAAAAGTCGCATCTGTCTTGGCGGGAATTTTAAATTATAATGAAAAATGCAATTTGTCATTTTCTTTTTTTTAATTGTTTATTGAGAAGTCCGAATGATTGGCGAATGCAACAGCATCACTGCAATTTGAATGAAAAATAAATTTTTCCTTAGAATAATTTTGCCATTTCCTTTAAAATTATATTTTCCAATGTGATAGTAGCATCTTTTCCATTTCTTTCATCAATGGAGCGATCTTTGTTTCTTGGATCTAATATCATTGCTATAAATTAATGTAATTATATTACAGCTTAGGATCAATATTTAGAATATTCAAACAGTGTAAATTTAATAAAGAAAATGAGTTTATGCAAAACCGGACGGTTTTCGTACCTTTCTGTGCGTTTTTGTGGGACGCGAAGTTCTCGTTTTTCGGAGGGGGTATTTTGCCGGCCACGGCCGTGAAAGTATACTTTTACGGAGTGCGCGCATGCGCTTTTGGTTCAAGCGGAGACACTCCTGGCTCTCTCTTCTAACGCATGCGCGGTACATATCACAAATGTTTGTAGACTGTGCAATACAAATGTACAGAGCATGCCGGCCGGCAACACGCATCAACACGTGGGTCCGCGAGTCTTTCGTTAACCGATAGATAACAATTGTGTCGCGATGGCAAAGATTTTATTTGACTAACTAAAACTAAAATGAACATAACCGCACATGTCTATAATAAGACTAGTATGAAGCTCACGTCCAACATTTAATGTTATGTTTAATTTTAGTTATAGTTATTCAAAATGATTGTTGTATTTTTCCTTATGGGGGGGCTTCGCCCCCCCCCCCCCCACCTCCCGCCGGGGCTCAGCCCGGGACCCCGTCACCCCCATTAAAACTTCACACTCAATACCCTCTCGCATACTAAAACTATATCGGTTTTGCATAAAATATCGTGTGTCACTCCGCAGCAAACCTGTGACGACCTCGCCCGCTGTTTGCAGTACTCGGCTATGCGTGCGCTGAGTCGTAACACAATATATTATTGCTTGTAAACTCGCGTTAATAGTATATTATGTACCTAAGATAAAAAGGCGTTTGCCTCGCTGGAGCACGCGATACTTTATGTAACAAAGGTATGATTTACAAATTTATCCCGCCTTACATTTGAGATTAGGTTGACGTGGTCCATAATCGTACAGGGACATGCGAATACGCGGAGAACGATTATGATCATACGATGATCATAATCGTGCTCCGCACCACGCCGCTCATTTGCATTTGCTGTCCGCCCTCTTGTTCCATAAACGGTTACTTTCAGAACTAAAAAGACGCTGATAAAACGCGCAAATCTTACCTGTGTTGCGTAAAATATTTGTTTCGTATTCAACGTACAATAAAGGTTTTAATAATTATGTATATATTTCCGTACATAGTTTCAGGAAGTTTTTCACAATAACAAAAAAAAAAAACCCTAAGACTGAGATTCATGGAAATCGGTTAATATAATCTGGGATCAAAACCAGTATTTTTTAAGGGTTAGGTCCATTAAAGGTTCAACCAGGGGCCGATTTGAAGCGAACCTTTGAGATTTTTTAAAGGGTTCGGTTCAGACCGGGCCCTTTAGAACATTTCACGGTTCGGATCGGACCCAAACCCTTTCAGTGCATTTTGTTATTGGGGCCAAGAAAAAAGGTTCCGATCCCTGAATAGAATTCATTTTTTTTAAATTTGGTCTCCATTTAAAATCACAAAGTTCGAATTTTTTAATTTCAACCATAAATTTGTGATCAGAGACCCAACAAAATTATAGTATACTGGCTCTTTTGGACATCCGTTATTTTATTAAATTTCTCAAAAATTTGGTCGCTATTTTGGATAAGAAATCTTGAATTTTTACTTTTAATTTTAAAATCATTGTTAGCAATCCGAAGAACCCTCTAGTACTGGGTTTAAAGAAATGTTTGTTAATTTCAATTGCTTTGAGAACCCGAAACTTGCAAGCAACTCGAAACTGTTTGAGTACTCGAAACTTTTGAGTTCTCGACGCGATTCGAGCTCTCGATACTTTCGAAAAGCTCGAAAATTTCAAGTACTCGAAAGTTCGAGCATGCTCGAACTCGACTTGACTATAAAAAAGTCGGCAAGACTCCTTTCGGAAGTTTCGAGCTTCTTGTATACCCTTATTGATTACGAATCCGAAATACACCATTTAAAACAAAATTACAGTTTCATTATGTCGTAAAATAAGGATGGTTAATAAGGACAGTTTTTGGGTGCACTACTGATAGGCTTCATAGCGCATCATTTTACTCGCGTAAGCGGGTCCCATAACTTCCTGAAAGGATTTTGCTTATAAGTGATTTTCTTCAGAGAAATTGGCATTTATAGATTCTTAATAAACATGAATTTTCATACTTTACTAGAGTTCAGAGATGTTGAAGCCACACAAAGGCATTCACTGTCAATTATATATATTACAAAAGATCTGCGTGCACTAATAGAACACCTACACAACAAGGTTTTACTCAATATACTCAATATAACTTTATTTACTCAATATAAGAAAGGAAATAGAATCAGAAAGCTGATACAACAAGTTGCTAAAATCATCCACCCTCGAAACATCGAGGCATTGACACTAGCAATATTGAATGAGATTATAGACTCACAGTGGCAGAGACTTGATGTTCGTACTTCTAGACTACGTCGGTACAATAAGAGTAGTGCAAGAAGCCAGCAAAATCGAACCTTTCAGGCAGATGAAAGAAGGTTCTACAGTGAAGTGAATGTAAAGCAAAATAACCAGCAAGACACCGAAGTCCTCAATTGGAAGATATGACTGACTTTGGTCGGATGTTTGTGGAAAATTAAACAGAAGCAATTTAGGCGCTGCGTGGTTTTAACTAGAGAAAGAAAGAGCAAGCAATAACGCTGAAATGGAGCTTACTAACATAACAGATTCAGATGGTTCAGCTGTTTCAAAAAGGGCAAGTTACTGAAAAGCTCCAGGTCCGGACATGGTGCACAATTTCTGTAACAAGTACGTGAAGAGTGTGCATCCTGCGTAGCAAGGTGTTTTCAGAAGTTCATCGGACATCCAGATCTGATGCCATGCTTCATGCTCAAAGGTACTACAGGCTTGCAGAAGAACAAAAAGAATATTGTAAAAACTCGTGGTAGAGTAATGATCTCTAGTTAAAATAGACGCTGTAACCATGATGTAAGCACGTAAACATCAATGCAACTTGCACATAGCATACATGGACCACAAGCAAGCGTTTTCTTCCATACTTGAAGTCTTCAAAATCTACAAAGTCTGCCCACGCACCATCGACTTTCTAAGTCGTGGGATGATGCTTTGGGGTACAAGAATCAAGTATTTTGATCGTGGACAACCAAGGATAAGTAAACTAATATGCATTACGATGGTTATCTTTCAAGGAGACTTTTTCAGTACATTATGGTTTTGTTTTGCGTTGAACCCATTGAGTAAAAAACTAAATAGCATGCCTCATGGGTTCAAAATACATGATAACGAGAATGGTCATCAACTGACCCATCTTCTATACATGGATGATGAATTCGAACTAGATAAATGCAGAACAGTCCACTCAATCGGAGAAGAGTTAGAAACCGGAGAGCTAGAGAATGAGAATGTCATAAAGGCAATGGTTGAGGGTGAGTCATATAAATATCTGGGTATTCTTGAGTCTATGGGTATTCAGCATACGATAGTTAAGAAAAGCCTAATGACTGCCTTCACTCGAAGACTCAGATCGGTTCTGAAAAGTTCTCTCAAGTTGGCAAACAATATCACGTCATTCAACACTTATGTCATCCCTGTCCTCCCGTACTCTTTTGGGCTCACTAAATGGTCGAACACCGACCTTGAAAAGGTTGACAGAACCATCTGCGATGAAATGATGAATCACCGAATGCACGACAGCACTTTGTTGATTGAAAAGGTAGTTGTATCTCGACATATAGGGGGTAGGGGCGTTGTGGATGTCAAGCAACTGTGTGAGTGATATGTTACACAGTTGCGAGACTATTTTAACAGCAAGCGAGGTGTCGCGCTTTACAACACCATCTGTGAAGCCGCTCTCAATTACATGCCCTTAAATTCGTTCTCAGATGAGGCCGCGAATATAATGGTAGAAATCATACAGAAATTAGAAACGCAAATTAGAGAAAAAGCTATCCACGTCGACGACCCCAAAACGTTAGATCAATATAAAGTGCATAGTGAGGCATCCAATATTTGCCTGAAAAACGGCGTCCTGTTTCCAAAAACGGAAGGATTCGTCATTGCGATTCAGGACAAGGTTGTCAGCACTAGAAATTGTCGCAAACATGAGTTACATTAAGACGTGGTTGACCGGTGCCAATTATGTGGAGATACCAACGAATCCATCGAGCGTATTATTCATGTTTGTCGCGTAATGGCTCAGAGAGAATACACGCACACACATAATGATGTGGCGGGCATTATAAATCAACAACTTACCCTAAGCCTAGGACTCTTAACAAAATGGATGCCTTTCTATAGATACATTCAAGTACCTGTTTTGTTAGAGAATAAAGATTACATCTTATATTGGGACTTTACAACCAGACGGATCATTATATCCCATCCAATCGCCCCGACATCGCGTTGTATGAAAAAAAAGGCGGAAGAGTCTATATTATCGACATTGCTTGTCCATTAATCCGGAATTTGCCAAGGTCCATAAGTATAGCGAGCTAAGGCATGAAGTAAAGTCAATATGAAGGAATGTGAAACATGCATCTATTCTTCCTATTGTGATTTCGGCTACAGGCAATGTTCACGCAAGATTCAATGAACATCTCAAACATCTAGGAGTCAGTAGGGTACTGGCAGCATCTCAAAAAGCGGCTTTACTAAACACATGTCGCACTGTAAGAAACTTCCTAGACTATCATGAATTAAGCGACTGATTTCTATGGAGTAACAGATGATAGCTCTAAAAAAGCATCTAGAGACGACTGATGTCACCTTCAACGCACTCGGCCGCTGTGTAAGGACAACAGCGGTAAAAGATGAACCTAAAACTACATCATGCTCCTAATTTTGTGCCTACTACAATATCGTCGCAAGAGATTTTAAATTATCGTATTAATTTAATTCGTAACATCGTTAACTCATCAGGCACTTGGCTTAGTCCGTGGCTGATGGCAAAAATACAGGAAAAAAACCTACGACATGCGTTCGATCCCTGAGCCGGTACCTCTGGAATTTTTTCTATGTACTTTTACCGAGGTTCTGGTGGTTCGGATCCCACCTTAAGCTGTAGGTCCCCCAATCATGCACTTGACTGCAACCCAGTTCGTGGAGGGTGGGGTAAAAACCCGGCTTTGCCCAATATGTCAAATTAGGCATACTGCTCTTATCAGATCGCATGATTGCGTCAAAAAAATGCATCTGTGACTGATGATATATAACGGGACAGTCCCGTATAAACTATTCAAAAAATCCTTCCTCATTTTTTTATAATAATAATCACAAACGTGCTGTATACTTTCACCGAAAATTGCTAAGGCTAAACCTCATAAAACAACATTTCCTCTTGCGAGACTCTTGTAAACTTATGGCACAGAACAATAATTTATATTGTGAAAATGGTTTTCCATCTAGAGGCAAAGACTGAAATAAACGTTTTCCATTTCTTTGTAGCAAAGACATTGAAAAAAATGAAGAACCTGTGACTTCTGGAATTTAATTTTTAGATAGCTCGCCAAAATTCAAAATATCATCTGATTCGTACGAAACTTGGCACAGTGGGGTTTTCGAATTCTCTGATTTTAAATTTATTGTAAAAATTTTAAATTTTAAATGGAAGATCCCATATGGCTGTTATAATTTCAAAATTCTTAAAGATTTGCATCGAAGTTGGTACATATGGGTCTTTGAGGTCATTGATTTAAAATTTAATGTCACAATTTCAGGACTGAAAATCATTCAATAATTTGACAAATATATTTAAAAAAATTTCAATGAATGTTCAATACAGTCGTATTTTAATATTATTAATGGACTTACAAAAACATTTATGTAAAAGTTAAATTGAAGAACTTTAGCAGAACTTATGATTAATTGAATAAACGGCGTGCGAGTTAAAATGTCACAAATTTAAGCCCCTTTCGGGAATTAAAAGAGGTCGCTTGGCAAATTTTTCCCAAAAGGTTTTATTCAAATCGACGATGAATTGGCAGATATATACACAAAAAGGGTTGCGCATCAAAATTGTCCGAGAAAATATATTCGCTGTTTTTACGTGGCTGCGATTCACTACCGCGAATCTTGATATTTTCTAGCTGAATGAATAATGATCGAGAATACTTATTCTGGAGGTCATTCGTTTCAGATTTGCATATATTTTATTAAAGATATGACACGGATAACGTTTTTTTGAAAAATATTAGTGTACCTAAACTTTCAGCAGGTAGAGCAGTATAAACTATTATCTTGGATTTATTTGCATATTGTTTATTGTACTTTGGCATGCACTTAAAGATTGTTTTAATCACTTAAAATATTAAACGATTTTCATCAATCTTTTTTCACTTTTTTCTGATTATATAAATAAATTAATAATTGAGCTAATTAAAATTTAACTAAGCCATGTTTTCATAAGTTTAGTTTTTTTAACTGCCCTTATTTTCATAACAATGAAAGGGTTTTAGATAAATGAAAAAAGCTTTTTACTCGCAACGGGGTGTCTGCCCCATCTGATGCGGCAAGAGCCCAAGACCACCCAGCGAAAACACAGAAACAGCTAACACTGAGCGCCACTGCTATTGTACTTTCATTTTCGATTATTCATCATGATGAGAATAGTTTTACTAAAAACCAGCTCTGAGACGAGAAAGATATTACTATTGAGATTGCGTACCCAAAAGAGTAGACAAAAATACTCAACCTTCCGGTTGTAAAATGGGAAATGGAATACCCATTTTGATAGGGATCCTTAAGCACGGACCGGCGATGCACTGTGGGCTGGATTGGGAATTAATATTATCAATATTATAATTATTATTATATTGGCCCACCTTCTATCCACATGCACTTATGACCTAGTACTTCGCTATTAAACACGGTCGTGAAACAATGCCAGTGGTTACTAGATTCGCTGGTGTCAGTCGTTGTTTTGGAACTCTATATTCTGCTTGCTCATTCATCATAATTGGCGAGCATTAACACTGAAAAGCCTATCTATAGGGAACCCAAAAATTGCTGGAGAGCCCTATAAGGATCCACCATTCATCCTGGAGAGCTCGTTTATAGGGATCCAGCATTCATCCTGGAGAGCCCGTTTATAGGGATCCAACTTTCATACTGGAGAGCAGGGTTGCGAAGTGACGCGTCACTCGAGGTTTTCTACGTAAATTGCCTAAATGAAGCAATTTACGTAGAAAACTGGTAAATTACATGCAAAAGATGGCGGTTGTCTGTTTTGAACTTTTGAATTTCCTAGCACGTGACATAACCTCTCCCAAACCTTAATTAATTTAAGAATTCTAGTTATTAAATTCATAAACGGTCAAAATGATGAGAAAGAAGATTTCTACGAGGATTCCAAACATCCCATGGAAAGCCCTAAGTTTTGAGCGAGTGAAAGCAAAATTTAACAATATTTTGCAACAAACTATTGACGAACCGTGGTTATAAACGCCTTCTAGGTCATAGGTATGTAAATAGTGTTGAATTATTATTAATTTTTGCAATTATATTATTCATCTTGCCTTATTTTTGAAAATTTTAAATAATTGCTGCACGACTGGTAAGCGCATGTCCACAGTCCACAGAGGTTATGTACTTATTTAAGACAGATATCGAAATATTCGCAAGTTCCACATCCACGTAATTTACATCATGTAGAAAACTTCGGACGTAAATTACGTGGTAAATTACTGTAGAAAACCACGTAAATTACCTGGAGTAAATTACGTACCCAACTCTGCTGGAGAGGCCGTCTATTGGGATCCAAACATTCATCCTGGTGGGCCCTATAGGACCCTAACATTCATACTGGAGAGCCCATTTATAGGGATCCATCTTTCTTACAAACGTTAGTTCCAATGCCAGCAACTGAGACCAGCGATTCAAATATTAATTTTAGTTACGTTAGACGGCGAGAGACAACCACAACTTCACACATGCACACGGACATACATATATACACAAAAAAGGTCAAAATTTAAAAGTCAAAAATTAAAATAAAAAAATTTTAAATATGATTATCACAGTCATCTGCCGTATACGCGGGATGGCCATAGGAGGCGATTTTAGCCGCTATCATTGTATCAATACTCCCTTCTAAATTAGATGTAGCAAATTTCAAGCTTCCAGCTCTTCCAAGATTTGGGCTCACCTCGCATGAGCATTCCCAGTGGACCAGATTACGACCGGGTGGATGGTGACATTGTTCACTCTCCACATGGTCAGGATCTTCTACTTCAGCTACGAATATTCCTGGATCTTCTCAGTGTATCGGAGCCTAATGTTATTGTTAAGGGGAACGCTTATGTCTATTATTCTCACGTGTTGAGCACGTTTATCTAACCAGGGAACATCTAGACAATTATGTCTGGATAGGTGATCAGTTAGAATACTCCTGTCCCAGGGAAGAAGATGGTGTTCGTTCTCTAGTACTTTAACTGGGCTATTATTTGTAGTAAGGCTCAAATCTCTCAAGTAAGCCAGTGTTCAGGGCAATTTGTTGGCGAATGATCGCAGCAACCACAAATGCGGCATCTGTCAATCACTGCCGCCATACTGGGGATGTGTTTTTGGTAATTCTTCGTCTTGATTACCCTGTCTTGGTTCGCAATGATAAATCCTTCCGTCTAAGGAAAGAGTTCTCCCCGCCTCAAATAAAGGTTTGAAGCATCACTATCCACGCAAGGAAGATCTAATGTTTGGGGGTGTTGCTTCTGCAGCTGTTTACCTCGCCATTGACCAGCTAGTTATTAAGCGTTGAGATGTCCCATGTTCTGGAAATCAACAGCTCCAAGTTTTAACAGGTATACAGGTCAAGTCTACAGATGTAGACAGATGTAGTCGTAGAGTGAGATGTTAGTCCAGTTTTGGAAATATTCGCGCAATTGTGTAACCTGAGAGTCGCACAATCAACGAACATCCAAGATCCTTCTACCTGCAAGCTTGTGTGGCAAAACTATTCTCTCTTTTTGAAATGTGTATCACAAGCAGTAAATATTGAGAACAGCGAAGAAAATGGAAGGTCAATAAGGAAAAACGAAAAAACAAACATACCTCGTACAAGTTAAAAATCGAAGTGAAAGTCAAAGTAAAAATCCAACAGAAATAAAAAAACATGAATTATCATAAAGAAATATTAAGAGAAAACAAATTAAAATATAAATCAATAAGGGCGAAAGCCCGACATCCCGCTTGGAACGTGAAGACGAGTGACTGAACAACTGAAAAAAATTATGAGAATTCAAACAAGAAAACAGAAAGTGATGAATGGGTCGATAATGTAGAATGTAACTTTGACAACATAAAAATTCAAAATTTGTAAGAGGTTTCTAAACTTAAGGGAATAAATTACTTTCATATCTAAGATTAACTGCATTTGGTACTTTATTGATAAAAAAGTTTTCAACTATTTTTCTACGAGCTCTATTGTTCACCAATGATAGAATTTCAAAATTATCCAAATTAAAGTTATGGCCGGTATCAATATAATGTTTAGTAAGAGCAGTATGAGCAGCTTCATCAGGATGGGAAATAGAATATCTATGCTCATGACCACGGGTTTCTATAGGTCTGCCAGTGTCGCCTACATAAGAAAATGGACAGACAATTAAATTTTATTTATAAACAACTTCGGATATTTTGTTTTTGGGAAGTGGATCTTTGAAATTGTTAAAAAATTTTGAGAAGCTATTAGTTGGCTTGTAAATGATCTTGATTTTTTGTTTCTTTAGAACTTGTTCAATTTTTTGCGATAAACCTTTTATGTATGGATAAACTGTGAAATCAACATAAGATACTTTTTTATTCATAACATTCCTACACCTGATTTTCTAGACTGCGTGACTTCAAGATGGTCTGAGATTTCTGAATTTACTGACATTCCACATAATTACTTTTTAGATTGTATTGAACTATGTTTAAATTCCACCTGTTTTAAATTGGTGGCTCCGCTTATAAATAGGAAAGTGGCTTAGCTATGAGTTCAGCCTCTCACCTGCATCTGCCAATTTAGTTATGGATAAACTCGAATCTCACTGTCTCAAAAATCTCCCTTTTTCAGTTCCATTTTTCTTCCGTTATGTAGACGATATAATCACAGCTGTCCCTGAAGATAAAATCCATACACTCCTTGAAAATTTCAATTCTTACTATCCTAATATCAAGTTCACCATAAAAGTTGAAGAAAATTCAAAAATTACTTTTTTAGCTCCTCTTGTTATTTGATGTGAAGGTTTTGTAAAAGTTGATTGATATCAAAAGAACACTTGGTCTGCTCGTTATCTAAATTTTAACTATTTTCATCCTAATTGCCATAAAATTGGTTGAGGCACAGGTTTATTTTACAGAATTCTTAGAATTTCTGATCCCGATTTTAGAATGAATAACATAAATTTAATCACAGATACCTTAAAAGATAATGGTTTCTCAACCCACTTAATCAACAACTGTCTAAGGAAAGAAACTTTCCGATTATATAATACTGAATTAGCTTCTAAATCTAATAAAAATAAAAAAGTATCTTACGTTGATTTCACAGTTTGTCCATACATAAAAGGTTTATCGGAAAAAAATGAACAAGTTCTAAAGAAGCAAAAAATCAAGATCATTTGCAAACCAACTAATAGCTTCTCAAAATTTTTTAACAATCTCAAAGATCCACTACCCAAAACCAAAATATCCGGAGTATTTTATAAATATAATTGCATTGTCTATCCCTTTTCTTATGTAGGTGAGACTGGCAGACCTATAGAAACCCGTGATCGTGAGCATAGTTATTCTATTTCCCACCCGGATAAAGTTGCTCATACTGCTCTTACTAAACATTATATTGATACCGGCCATAACTTTAATTTGGGTAATTTTGAAATTCTATCATTGGAGAACAATAGAGCTCGTAGAAAAATAGTTGAAAACTTTTTTATCAATAAAGTACCAAATGCAGTTAATCTTAGATATGAAATTAATTTATTCCCTTAAGTTTACAAACCTCTTACAAAATTTTAATTCTTATGTTGTTAAAGTTACATTCTACTTTATCGACCCATTCATCACTTTCTGTTTTCTTGTTTTCATGACGTTCCAAGCGAGATGTCGGGCTTTCGCCCTTATTTATTTATATTTTAATTTGTTTTCTCTTAATATTTATTCATGTTAAATCATGTTCTTTTATTTCTTTTGGATTTTTACTTTGACTTTATCTTCGATTTTTAACTTGTACTAGGTACGTTTGTTTTTTGTTTTTTCCTTATTGACCTTCCGTTTTCTTCGCTGTTCTCAATATTTATTGTTTGTGACACAGATGATTTAAAATTGACGGCCTCCTTTTACGAGACAACCCTTCTCTTTCTTTTACTTAAAAAATGTAAATTTTCATTCATCATTATTCTGTTTTATAAATATTTCTACATTATTTGTTTGTTTTTTACAGGCTTAATCAATGTTTTTTGACTGATGAGGGTCCAAAACAGTGACCGAAACGTTTCAAAAAGAATTATCGTATCTTTTATTTTGACCTACATTTCCATGACTTGCTTCGCTATTTAATTAAAAAAAGGTCGAGACTAAACGTACAACAGAATTATTCTTTCTATAGCTGTCCTTACTGCGCGCTGTTGGCGCGTCGTGGGTGTGGTGGGCCCACATTGGTGGTAAATATCCACCTAGAAACACTACCCGAATCGGGTAGTGAGGCAATGAACTTTCGAGTTCGAACTGCTAATCAATGTATGTATGTATAGCTGTCCTTTCATGGTGAATTCGGTGCTCAGACAGTTTCACGCGAATAATTCTGTTTAGCCTCTCGAGTTCAGTCATGGACCAGGTGACCAAACCAAAGGAGTATGTTCGGAGAGGAATCGCAGAGGTGTTAATTGCCTTTGTGATGTTCTTCGCACTGAGGCCGGACGCCAGAATCAGACTAAGGCGACCCGAAAAAGTAGTCTCAAGCACCTCTTTAATTGCAGAGAGGAGCGGATCCCTCGCCGAAAATATGCCAAGGTACCTGTACGATTCTTCATCAGTCATCGCCTCAATCAGAGCGCGGTCATCCAGTATCATTGGAGCATTTATCTCTCTACGGGACAAATGCAGCTTTCTGCATTTGTCCAAGCCCAGATACATCCTGATATCAGAGCGGAACTGCAGCAAGATGTTAAGTAGGCTGTTCAGTTTCGACTCTGAGCTTGCATAAAGCTTTATGTCGTCCATTGATAGCAGTTGAGTGAGTTGAGACTCAGCCACTCCCACCTCAATTTCAAGCCCATAGTACGTGTTGTTCAGTGTCCAACTAGTGGGCTAAATGCTAAACAAAACCGTGGTGCGCTGAATGAACCACCTTGGAAGATTCCTCGTTTAATGGGCAAGGACCGGGTATCCCTTATCACCCAATGAATAAAACATTAAATCCTTGTGCACTATGTGTGCATAGCGTGATCCAGAAATTGGATGGCGCGAGAACAGATATTATATGTCTTAAGGATCTCAAGTAAATAATCGTGGTGTATTGAGGGAAACGCCTGTTGTTAGTCAATGTAGGCCAAGTGTAAATTGCGTTGGTGGTGTTTCGAATGCAACACAACCACACTGGCAATCGTGACTACCAGCATCTACCTTTTTGGATACCATATACGTTACGCCCTCCGCCATGAAAGAGGGCGAGTGATCTGGGATCTCCAAGATGTTTTGAAGGGCTCCAGAAAGGGCGTGGTACAGAACAGCCAGGTATTTGTGCCAGAAGCTGTGCACCCCATCCACACCCAGCGCTTTCCATTTCGTAGCCCTTTTTAGTTTGTGAGTTACGTCAGAGGCTGAGATATATTGAGTATTCATCCCAAGCAACCGTGCAACTCTGTCCTTTTCTAGACGGAGCCACGTCGTATCCAGTTGACTTGCCCTATAAATACCCAAGATGCTCTACCAATATCTGTTTATTTCCTCGGCCCTAGGTGGTTCACAATAATTTTTAGTCTTGTTTTTGCCATCTGCAAGTCCGCGATAGAAACGTTTTTCGTCTGCCAAAAAAGTCCTATTGTCATTACTTCTCGCGATCGCTCTATTAAATCCTCGCATTCGCGCTGACAGGACCATGGGCCTCTGTTTAAGATAGTGAATCACTTCATCCAGGTTCGTAGATATTCTTGAACTGATGCTATGTGGGCGAAGAATCTCCTCCACATGGCGAGTCAGTCTCTGAGACCGATTTCCCTTTCGAAATTGGTAGAACCGTCCCAGTTTTGGTCTTATTTTACTAATCTCGCTTTGAAGTCGAAACTTCCATGGAGGGTCTGACATCTTTCTTGATGTTCAAGCTACCAACTAACCGGAGAAGGTCTTTGTCGACTCTACATTTCGGAAGACCGTTTCGCACATATGATTCTTGATCTGCTAACTCTAGGATGGGATCGGTGAAGCACACCATGAGACGCATGCTTTCCTCATTGAGCTCTTCATTGAGTTTAACAGGAGCAGGGGTAGGCTCTGGCGGCTGTAAGCCTAACGACTGTCGGTCATGAGACGTCGCCCTGCTACATCCCCCGATCCGGCTCCCGCTCGTCCATAGCGTCTCATGTCACGGGCATATGAACCTCCACCGCAACTGCGGAGTGCGATGATGCTAGTTGTTGTCACATCTGTTTTTCGATGTTACTTATTTCGACCCCGGATATAAGGTAGCGCCGCAACGCAATGTCGATGATTTAGACTCTTCCACCTTTTCTCTCTCGCATCACGATGTTGGGTCGATTGGCTCGCATACAATGATCCGTCTGGATATAAACATCCCAATATAAGATGTAATTTTCGTTTTCCAGAATGGCCACTGGAATGTACATATAGAAAGGCATCCATTCTGTTAAGAATCCTAGGTTTAGGACAAGTTTTTGATGTATAATACCCGTCACATCATTGTGTCTGTGCGTATATTCTCCCTGAGCGTTACAACCATCAATAATGTGCTCGATGGATTTGATGGTATCTCCACATAATCGACACCGGTCAACCACGTCTTGATGTAACAGTTGTTTGCGATAATTTTTTGGAGCTGACAACTTTGTCCTGAATGGCAATGACGAACCCTTCCGTTTCTGGATACAGGACTCCCTGTTTTCAGCCAAATATTGGATGCCTCACTATCCACTTCATGTTGATCTAACGTTTTGGGATGCTCGACGTAGATGGCTTCTTGTCTTAATTGCGTTTCTAA
The DNA here is from genome assembly GCA_932195095.1 of Andricus curvator. NCBI lineage: Eukaryota > Metazoa > Arthropoda > Insecta > Hymenoptera > Cynipidae > Andricus > Andricus curvator. The sequence continues at coordinate 124,345 of CAKNYM010053231.1, forward strand.
TTCCTCAATGGTTTCTACCCTGATATTCAAGGCCTCCTCTAAAGACAAATTCAAGGGCGTGTATTCAAGATCCGCTTTTCAGATGGTTTTGTAAAGCGCAACGTCTCACTTGCTGTTAAAATAGTCTCGCAACTGTATAACTTATAACTTACACAGTTTCTACATGTCTACAGAGCCCCTACCCCCTCTGAGTCGTTGTAGAACTACCCTTTCAATCACCGACTTACTGTGGTGCATTTGGTGCTTCGTAATTTTTACGCGGATGGTTCTGTTTAATCTTTCAAGGTCGGTGTTTGTTAATTGCCCTGATATTGTTTGCCGAGTTAAAAGAACTCTTCAGAGGCAGTCTGAGTCTTGTAGTGAAGGCAGCCATTGCCTCGACATCATTCTCGAAATCGTTCTTGAGCTCTGCGATCCCTAATTCGCCTCTGGTTAAATGTGCTGTTATACATTTATCTAGTCCGAACTCCATGTGGATATCATTGGAAAACTGCTTTGTAACATAGATCACTTGCTGCAGTTTCTGATCTGAACTGGCGTATACCTTTGGGTCACCCATGTATAGAATATGGTCACTTGATGAGCATCCTCATTATCATGTATTCTGAACCCATGATATATGCTATTTAGTGTTTTGCTCAATGGATTTAACGCTTAACAGAAACATAGTTCACTAAAGCAGTCGCCTTTAAAGATAACCGTCGTAATGCGTATTGATCTAGTTATCCTTGGTCTTCCGTGATCAAAATACTTGATTCTTGTACCCTATAGCATCATCGCACGACCTAGAAAATCGATGATGCGAGGGCAGATTTTGTAAATTTTCAAGACTTTAAGAAAATAGTCATATGGTACGGAAGGAAACGCTTGCTTATAGTCAATGTATGCCACGTGCAAGTTTCTTTGATGTTTACGAGCTTGCGTCATGGCAACAGCGTCTACGGTCACTAGATCTTTACTACCCCGCGAGTTTTTACAACATAATTTTTGTTCTTCTGTAAGGATGTCATTCTCGTCGCAGTGAGACTATACCTTATCTGCAATAATAGCTGTAAGGCATTTATAGACAACATATACCTAGTACCTTTGAGCATAAAGCCTAAAATCAGATCTGGGTGTTCGTTGATCTTCTGAGAACACCTTGCCATCGCAGGATGCAGACTCGTCAGGTATTTGTACCAGAAGTTGTGCACCACGTTCGGACCTTTGGGAGTCTATAATCTCATCTGATATTGCTGGTGTCAATGTCTCTGCGGCCCGAAGTCTTAACGGCTGCCACAGCTGCACGATACACAAGAGTCTGCACCTCTAACGCAGTTAGTGTTGCGTTCAAATGCATATGTAACACCTTGCTGTTAAGGTGTTCTATTAGGGCACGCAGATCATTTTTGCTGTTCATCTTGGACAGAGAATGCCTTTGTGTTGGTTCTACATGTCTGAACTCTAGTAAAGCATGACCAAAATTCCTTTCAAGGTGCTGTAGTTTTTCTGGGATTTCGCTGTTTACATCAACGTTCTTAATGTCCGGATGTGGTTCTACTGGATCCGGTATTTAATGTATATTGTCCTTAGCACATATACCTTCAGCTACAATCAGGACTTTGTTGTCCATATTTTCCAAATGGAGTTCATCCAGAGGAAGCTGCTATTCCACTTCCATTTTGATGGCAGCTATTTCAACTGCCGAAAACAATCTGTATGCAGATGTTAAGCGTTTTTGGTCTGCTAGATTCTGCTAATTCATTCTTGTGGCTAGCTCTGGGTACTTAAGTAAGAAGAGTCGATGGTGTTCTCTCCTCACACTGGGCCCACTTTTCTCTGCCAAAAAAATAAAGGCGAATAATATTGCTGTTCATATGGTATGTCCACTTTAATCGCCTTCTTGCTTACTGAATCTTTGCTTCTGCTCAAAGTTGGCGATAGGTCCATCTGACCCAGTGGGCCCTTCACGTTCTATACACGAAGTGTGCCGGTTAAGGGTTAAGGTCCATGTTCTTCATACTAGTATTTAGTCTGCTCACCATTCTCTGCATGCCATCGATTGACTCTGCCATAATAAACTTATCATCTGCAAACGCTAACCCACACACCTTCACTGTCCCGAGATCCACACCTTCTTCGTCGAGGAGGGCCATTCTTAGACATTTATCCATGAATATAATAAACAGCCAAGAGGACAGAACGCATCATTGTCTAACACCTTGCCTAACATCAAACCAGTCACTCAGTTGCTCATTTACTCTCACACTCGCTTTGCTACCTGCATATATTGATTTTATTGCTTTTTGGAGTCATCCGTTGACTCCTGACTCTTCCAGGACTTCCCAAAGCTCACTTCTATCTACCTTATGAAACGCTTTTTCCAGGTCAGCAAAAGCACAGAAAACTTTTTTTTCCCTCAAACTTTTTTCTGTAATCTGTTTGAAGCTAGTATCTGATCCGCACATGATCTTCCTTGCATTAATCCTCATTGGACTTCCCAGCTCTTTTCTTCTGCTATTTTCATTACCCTATGAATAAGTATTTTTGAATATATTTTGCTTACGGTACTTAGTAAGCTGATACCTCTGTTATTATTGCAGTTTCTTTTGTCTTCCTTTCCTTTATATATTGGAACGATAATCGCCTTATTCCAGTCATCTGGAAGATCCCCCATCTCGATACATAAATTTCTCAACTCGCACAGCTTATGAGGTGTATATATGCCACCTTATTTAATATTTCAGGGTTAATACCATCTACTCCACCAGCGTTACCATTATTTAAGCTCTTAATTATAACCCTAATCTCAGAGGTACAGATTCTTCCAACCGGGTTTCCCAATGTATCGTCTTCTATGTCGCATTTGCGTCCACATATAACATTTCACCCTTGCTGTTTCTAATACTGTTCATAATCCACTATAGTCGGCAATTCTTACCCGAAGTCGATATTTTTTTTAAACAAATGTTCAGCATTACATGCTTCAGAACAACACTAAGTCCGATTTCTGTATTTCGTTCTGTGAACTTAGTTATTTAAACGAATAGAACGTCAAAATAAAAAATTTACCAATATTATTTTTTTCCTGCTAAAGAACATGGCGAAATTTAATCGTTACCCAGGTAACAGCGTGATATGAAAATCACGTCATAATCAGGGAATGAAGATGATGTAAAATAACATTATTGACATTTACCTCAGGTCACAGGAAACAAATTTTTTGAGATTGATTTTAAACCTATTTTAAACTATTCCTAATTTATTTTAAAAAAATAGATATGTGTAAATACATATTATGCTCTTATTTCTTTAGAAAGTTGCAATATTTAATCTTTTTTCTAGAATGTATACTATGTTTGTTTTTAATTGTTCAACGTCTAACTCACGGAGTAATAATAAGGAAACCGATCATGCTATACAAAGCGGCTCGAGTTTTGACTGCGTTAACTTCACCTTTATTGCCAAGCTCAGACGTTTCGAGCCAGAATTCTAGACTAGTCGCGCATGCAACTAAGATCTACTATCTCTTTTTCTCCCCGAGAAGCGTGTGAGTAAGTGTCGTGTTTAATGACAACTGAAAACTGAGGTTATGTTCTCGTAAATATCGTCAATATACGTGCTTGTTTATTTCTGTGCTTTTGTACAGAAATAAGTAAACAAATTTTGACCTGGAAACTATGGGTAAGTAATACAGATTTAATTGTAATAATTAAATTATACAAAATCTGCAGATGTACATATATTTGCAAAAACTTTTTCCAAACTACAAAAAATTGATATAATCTCAATTCTCAATTGCTGTCGTTGTTGTCATGCACGTGCATGGTTGTCATGGAAACACTGGCGCTCATTTGCACGCTTCTCTTCTTCGTATTCATCGTTGGCGCTATACCTGCTTTATAAAAGCTTTGTATATCCGGCCATGACCAAGTTGAGGGGGAGTGAACTCCTCTGAATCTGAAGCAAACAATGTCGGGCAGAGTTCAACTGCGCAATCTCAGAAGAGATTGTACAGTCAATTTGGTTTCCCGACTATTACGCAGCAAGGCGGCGTAATTCGAAATTACACCCGGCCGAATACTCCGCGCGAAAGGAGCTGCATTTCAACGACACCTTCCGCACGGGGCAGCCTGGCAAGCTTAGTTTGTATCTTAGATTTTAAGATTTGCTTTTTTTTAATTTAAACATGGGACGCGATTTTAAATGAGGAGTTTACTAAGATTTGATATGAGCAAAACGGTGGAGGGCATTTTATTCTGTTCTATGTGTATCAAATCTGGGACAGGTGCAGAGCACATGGTCTAAATCTTCATCAATTTCAGGGTTGCAGGGGCAACCTCCAGTAATTATAATATTTTTGCGGACAAGGCTAGCATTTAAGGAATAATGGTTACTCCTCATGCGACAGAGCGAGACTATCCATTCTCTTGGGCCGTTAAATGAAGAGAACCAAGGTTTTTGCTATATTTATAAAAACGCTGGGTGCATAAGACACCTTTGTTTTTATCTATTTCGAAATAGTAGTTATTGCAAATTTCATCTAGAGATTTCCGGGCGGAGGAAAAGAAATCAGAAAAAGGGAGGGGTATATTGAGGAGAGTGGCATCCTTAGTTGCTGATGTAGCTGCTACGTCTGCCGCTTCATTGCCTGGGATACCTTTGTGACCAGGGATCCAAACTAGAGTTACCATGCATTTAAGTTTATTCAAAACTGCCAGGCGGTTTCCCAATTATAAATATTAGGTAAGAATTTGTAGATCCAGGACTATTGGAATCTACACTTTCTAGGACGCTTAAGGAATCTGTGAAAACGACTTATTTATCAAAACTGTGACTGATGATGTAATCTAGAGTATATAATATTGCTATGGCTTCAATTGAAAAAATACAAGCAAAGTTAGACAATTTCCACATACGCGTGACTCTTGCATCCGGGCACACTAAGGCACAGCCTGCTGTGGGCTCAGTAATCGATTTCGCACCGTCTGTGTAGAAGTGTAAATAGTCCTGGAACTGGCTATTCACTAGGTCTTTGAAGAGATTTGTAGGAGAAGGGCTATTCTGGACTAGCCGGCCTATTCCTATATTAATGTTATTATTATAGATTAGCAGTTCGAACTCGAAAGTTCATTGCCTCATCTACCCGAGACCGCCACACATCTCTATCTTGTGCATTCTCCATCCAGTTTAAGTAATCATGTCCTAGTTCTTTTAGATCATCCCTTACATTTTTCTCCCATCTGTTTCTCGGTCTGCCTAGGGGTCTCTTACCAGTCGGTCTCCCTCTTAAAACTTGCGCCACTGTTCTTTCATTGCCCATTCTTGCTACATGCCCCGCCCATCTTAATTTACGCGCTTTCATTACTCTATTAATATTTGCTGACCCGTAGAGAGCGTGCAGCTCATTATTATGCAGTTTTCTCCACTCGCCGGTCTCTTCGTCCCTTTTTGGACCATAGATTTTTCTAAGTACTTTATTCTCGAAAACTCTAAACCTATTCTCTTCTCCTTTCGTCAGCGCCCACGTTTCACACCCGTACATGACGACCGGCATTATTATCGTTTTGTAAATTCTTACTTTGATGTTTCTAGATAGCGATCGCGATTTTAGTAGCGTGTTTGCTGCATAATAGCACCCATTGCCAGCGTGTAGCCGCGCATTGATTTCCGTTTTAATCTTATTTTCGCTAGTTATAATAGACCCGAGGTATTTAAACTCGTTAACCCTTTCGAATTTCATATTTCCGGCCATTAGATCCCCGTCTTGATTACTTTGTCCGGACCTGACGACGGTCATATATTTTGTCTTCGATTCGCTAACTTCCAAGCCAATCTCTTTGGCTTTTGCGATCAAGATTTCTGCATTTTTAGCTACCGTTTCTTTATCATCCCCTAGTACGTCGAGATCATCCGCATATCCAAGAATTTGTATTACCCCATTGAGGGTAGCACCGGTCGGATTCGCCTGCACTTGCCTAACCACGTATTCTAAAACTAAGTTAAAAAGGACGCACGAAAGTGCATCGCCCTGTTTCAGGCCATCGCGGATCGAAAACTCTTCAGATAAACTACCGTTTACGCGTATTCTACCCTTACTGCCGCTTAAGCAAATTTCGATAAGTCTAACCAATTTTCTTGGCACACCCAAGGACTCTAGGATCCAGTACATTCGCGCGCGTATAATAGAGTCGTAAGCTTTTTTAAAATCGATAAATAGCTGATGTACTGCTTCTTTAAATTCCCATTTCTTTTCTAACAGTTGTCTAATTGTAAACATTTGATCGCTTGTAGATCGGTTTCGGCGGAATCCACACTGGTAATCCCCAATGATTTCCTCGGCAAAAGGAGTTAGTCTACTTAGGATAACATTAGACAGGATCTTGTAGCACGAAGGCACAAGTGAAATTCCCCGATAGTTGTTACAGTTAGTTTTATCGCCTTTTTTAAAGATGGGAATAATGATAGAGGTATTCCATTCTTCCGGCATGCGTTCTGTTTTCCAAACTGCGCGTATCAATTTACAAATTTGCCTTGTGAGGCAAGGGCCTCCATTTTTTATCAGTTCTGACGGTAGGTCATCGATGCCCGCGGCTTTGTTATTTTTCAACTTCTTGATGGCCATTTCTATTTCTATATCAGTAGGATCGTTAATTAATAGATCAGCAGTGTGGATTTCGCCGAGATTACCTTCAACGGGGGCTTCACGTACATTTAATAGTTTATCGAAATAATCTTTCCATAAATTCAGTCTCTCTGTCGCATCGGCTACTAGATTGCCATTTTCGTCCCTCATTACTTCCGTTCTACTTTGAAAGCCTTTCCTTATAAAATTGATTCCCCTGTACATCTCACGCGGGTTATTTTGTTTATTATGCGCTTCTATTGCTAGTATTTTATTCTTTTCCCACTCCCTTTTCTTGGATCTATAGAGCCTATTTGTACTTTTGCTAATCTCGAGATATTTCTTATGTGTTTGATCGCACTTATTTTGTAAACTACTTAGTCTGGCCTTCCGACGTTTCTCAAACCAGAGTTTGCACTCTTCGTCAAACCATGGTTTGCTTTTGGTTACTTTCTTAAAACCTATCGAAAGTTTCGCGGCTGCCTTTATCGCCTTTTTCGTATTGCTCCACAGGGTTTCCGGGTCCTCCTCGCGATTATTGTTATCGTCTCTCTGTTCTTGGAGAGCGTCGAAACTATTAGAAATCTCAACTTGGTAATTTAATGTTTCTGTTGCTGTTTTGAACTTATCTATATTGAAACGAACTGTTGGCTCTGTGCGGCTTGTTTTCTTACTTAGCGCTAGCCTAGATCTTAGTTTTACTATCACGAGAAAATGGTCTGAATTTAAATCCGCTCCCCTATACGATCTTATATCGAGAATGTTTGTATGACGTCTTCTGTCTATTAGAACGTGATCAATCTGATTGTGAGTTTTACCATCTGGTGATGTCCAGGTGGCCTTATGTATATTTTTATGCTTGAAATATGTGCTTTTGACAACGAGGTTCTTTGAAGCTGCAAAGTTTATTACTCTGGTTCCATTATCATTACTGACGTCATGCAAACTTTCTGATCCTATTGTAGGCCTATACATTGGTTCTTTTCCAATTTTCGCGTTGAAGTCCCCCAATACTATTTTTGCGTCAAACGTTGAGAACTTGTCAAAAACCTGCTCGATTGTTTCATAAAAAAGATCTTTAGTGTCTTCGTCTTTGTCCTCGGTGGGGCAGTGCACATTGATTAATACGTGTTTGCTGAAATTACCCTTTAGTACAATGTATGATAACCGGTCATTAATGAATTGCATGTCGATAAGTGCTTGCGAAATTCGTTTATTAATAAGAAAACCAGTCCCCAGTCTTTGCCCCTTAGCTCCCCCATAGTGAAAAGTATAGTCATCCTTAGAAATTGACGCGAAATCGCCCGACCAGCAGGTTTCTTGAAGTGCTATTAAGTCAGTTTTGTATTCAATTGCTATCTTAATGAGTTCGCTAAGTCGGCCAGTTTTTAGACTACGCGCGTTTAGAGTTCCCACCCTTAGATCTTTAACTGTAGTTTTTTGTTTTTGTAAGTTAGCCATGGTAGTTTCAAGATAATCCGCACGTTAGGATCCTATTCCGATCGTAGGTGAGTCCACTGTCCCAGGAGTGATAACCCCCATACCTCCCTAGGTCTAAGTATGGGAGCTTTCCGACTCTGACAAGGACCATGTCAACTTGTCGTCAGACACATTACAGTTTCATCCTCGTACCCTAACGTCCCCCTGCAAGGCAGCGCGCCTACTGGCATCAATACCCCTTTGGCCCTATGCAGGCGAATCATTCCACACATCCCTTGCGGGCAGTGTCATCGCTGCAGTGTCCAATGGGCAGCAGGATTTTTCCCTTACAAGATTTTTAGTTTTGGTTCGGGTATAGTTTCTAGGTGGATACACGCTGCACCTCGGCTTGCCAGAACCCACCCACTGCGTATGAACGCGAATGGGTGGGTCCTCCCAAGCCATGGTTGTCGTGTACCTATTTTCTACCAGTGCTGAATTCACCACAGACACGACTGGTTCCTATCGGCTGTCCGCGACTGCTTATTCTTGTATTCGCAGCTAACCTTAGGGGCTGTTCAGCCTCACGGGCCGTTCCTCTATCCGCAACCTGAGGACGCGCTACGTAGTGGTGACAGGAAACCCACCAAGCAGCCTATATTAATGTTAGGGACGAAAAGCATATCTTCATAGGGAAACTCATAAAGAGGATGTATGTCTGATCTACGAATCTGATGTTTTAAATTTTTTACTTTTTCGTACGCATTCAGAAGGACGAATTGATTGATGATATTAACTTTCTTTTTTCTAGTAACCTGATCCGAAAGAGAGAGTAGCATATCTGGAAACGGGTGGTTCAGGTCTGCAAAGGTTTTAATAATATATTTTTTAGCCAAGAAGGAAAATCTTTTTTTAAACGGTGGCTCACAGCACTCTGCCAGCATAACGTTGATGGAAGTGCTGCCTCTGTAGCCAATGGCTAGCCTTAGTGTTTGGTTGCGAATATTTTCTATTTTATCAACATATTCATGAGACGAGAAATTAAAGACATGAGATTCGATTCCAGACAGCTTCTTATGAGGGAGACATAAACAAGCCTAAGGATGTTTGGGTCTGCACCCCACCAGGTGCCTCTCAATACTTTAAAGATTTTTCTTATTTTATCGCATAAATAAAGAAAATGATATTGGAAGGATAACCTAATGTCTAGAATAATTCCGAGAAATCTTACATGAATCGAGGGGGAGATAATAATGTTGTTTAGTGATAAGGTATATGATGGGTCAGATATATCTATATTCTGTCTGTTGAAAAGGACCAATTTGGTTTTTTCTGGGCAGAGCTCAAGACCTCTTTGTCCTAAAAACACAGCAAGGTCGTTGAGACATTTCTGAAGGGATTTGATACATACTGTTGGGTCAGAAGAACGACAAAGAATAGCGATATCATCCATGGTAATGCCCCACCAAGAGAGTGTCACCAACTTGCAATTTTTATTTTTATTAACAAATTATTAAATAGTAAGCTATAGCTATTATATGCCTGAATAATAATAAGCTATACCTAATAAATAAAAAGGTTTTTACGTTGTTATTTTTATGCATCTTGATAGTCGTACTTTTTAATAAGATAACTTATATTATTAATTATAATTAGCAGTAAATAATAACCTGCTGTGGATGGAGAAACAGAATAAAGCTATATTTCATAATTTTAAATTATTAATAGTCAATAATGTTAGAATTCAACTTTGTTTTTGGTGAATCTCGTTGAACTTAGCTTTGAATATGAATTTTTCCAGTAAGAAAAATAATTATAAAAAACATGTTGTCTACAACATTATCAATTCTTTATTATTATTTAATAACAATGCTTACTTATAATTATTGAGAAATTTACTTATTGAAATACCACCAATTAAAATAACTACAACGAAAATCCCGCTTATTCAGGCGTAAAATAGCTATATTTGACTATTTATTTAAAAATTTCTTAATAACATCAACAGCAATAACAATTTACTATCTAATATTAAGAGTTGGTTACACCTTTTTTGGTAGAGATTTACCATTGAGAATTGCCATTGAGCTACCTGCAACATGATTTAGTAAAAAAAAGCATTTTTTCCCGTTAAAACAAGCTAAATTTAATATTTGTTTATAAATTGTTATTAACAATAACAATTTTTAATGATTGCTTTTTTCTATATTTAAAAATCATATTTTTCAATTCATATTAAACTAGCTTGATAAGAAAAAAATCAGGCTTATCGAAGGAATAATGTTATTCTTTGATATGGAGGATGCTTCGATAATGTAAAGGAGTTGATAAGAATAAAATAAATGTTTTTTTTTTTAATTTATTCTTCTTCGTTAAAATCTAAGTAGAGTAACTGAGATTATCCTGTGATTTCTTATGAATTCGAAAAAGTAATAACTTATATTTTACGTTTAAACAGATTTGAAAACTTAACGTAATACACGGTGAGTCTCAACCAACTTCAACCTAAACTTCTTACTCAACGCAAGTTTCTTGCAGGATTTAATTCTCTGATGTTGCTTGAATATTTTAGGCAAGAAATGAAAGGAATCGATTAGGCCCTTTTTTGAAAATTCGAATTTTGATTTGTTGACATGTTTTTTTTCTAATTAAAAATTTTAATTACATTAGCGCTTTCATACATAAAATATGTAGAAAAAAAGTTCCTATAAACTTTTGTGTCAAACAAAACCTGGGTCCTAGAGGTTTTTGAGGCCCTATGTGCGCTACAAAAGCCTCTATAGAAGACGCAGTTTTCATTTGACACAACAGTTTATAGGAACTTTTTTGCTACATATTTTATGTATGACAACGCACACATTAAATTTTTTATTAAGGATGTTGAAACGATGTCCAAAAAAATTGCGAAATTTGTGGAGCACTCAAACTTTATTAATAAGATTGGATAAATCGAGATTGAGGTTTCAAAAACTCACTTTGAAAACTTTCTAAGCCCCGAAAGAGTTTTTGCGGTGGCAGGAAATTGGGAAAGTTTACGGTTTTTCGAAAAAAAATATGGTAACTACTAAAAACTGAGAGTGGAAAAGTATAGCAACGACGTGAAGTGTGAAGAAAGCTGACTGATGCGGGATGACAGCTGATAGATTGATCTTGATCGTACTGCGAAAATGCACTGTCGGTAACAGTCGCATCTGCTTGCTGTTGCCACCCGTTTTGGCAGGAATTTTGAATTTGAATAAAAATGCAATTTGTGATTTTCTTCTTTTTTTTGTTTACTGACAAGTCCGAATGATTGGCGAATGCAATAGTATCACTGTAATTTAAATAAATAATTAATTTCTTATTAGAATAATAAACATTGTCTCTGAAGAGAAATGTGTACAAGTGATAAAAGGATGCCGATGTGAACTCACTGATAATAATTGATAATATTTTTGAAATTTTCCTTAAAATTATTTTTTGGATTATTTACAAATCTTGTATTGACGTAAATTATACTAATTTTATAACTCATTATTATATCCTATAAAATTATAAACTTTTCGTTGTACATATTTTTTGTGTTGTAACGTACAAGAAAAATATGGAAATAGCGCATCATCTAGAATTGTATAATGAAGGTAAGTATTGCACACCCTATTCTCGCTTTATAGAACAATAATATTACTTAAATTAAATTTATTCAGAAAAAAGATCTTCTCCTTTCGCTCCGAAAAAATAATATTAAAAATAAAATTTCTCGCATTCCCAGAATCCAAAATGTCCTCAGAAAGGTAGGACTAATGTACTTCTAAACAATTTCTTTTTTTTTTTGTCGAAAGAAAAATACAATAGTGTGCTATTAGTAGAGAGAAAATTAGGACTTAAATAACTTGAAGGAGAAAGCTAAATTTCTCATTGAAAATATCAAAATCTGCAAACCTTTGAAGACATTTAAAATCATCGATCCTTATTCGGAGAGATTTACCATTTTCTTATTTTCCTTGTACGTTACAACACAATAAATATGTGTAACGAAAAGTCTATAATTTTATATGATATAATAATGAATTATAAAACTATTATAATTTACGTCAAGGCAAGATTTGTAAATAATTCAACAAATAATTTGAAGGAATATTTCAAAATTATTATCAATTATTATCAGCGTGTTCACAGCGGTATCCTTTCATCACTTGTACACTTTTCCTTTTCCGAGACCAGGTTTATTATTCTAAGAAGAAATAAATTATTTATTTAAATTAGAGTGATACTATTGCATTCGCCAATTACTCGGACTTGTCAATAAACAAAAAAAGAAAATCACAAATTACATTTCTTATTCAAATTTAAAATTCCCGCCAAGACAGGTGGCAGCAGCATGCAGATTCGACTGTTACCGAAAGTGCATTTTCGCAGTACGATCAAGCTATCAGCTGTCATCCCTCATCAGTCGGCTTCCTTCACACTTCACGTCCTTGCTACACTTTCGCACTCTCACTTTTTAGCAGTTACCGTATTTTTTTCGAAAAACCAGAGACTTACCCATTCTCCTGCCACCGCGAAGCCCCTTCCGAGGTATAGAAAATTTGCAGAATGTGTTTTTAAAAGCTCAATCCCGATATATTGAATCTCAGTGATAAAATATGAGTGCTCCACAAATTTCGCCATTTTTTTGGACACCGTTCCAATAGCCCCTAATAGCACGGAACTTTCCAGGAACGTGTAAAATGTCCGCCGCTTGGGAAGGTTCGATTGGGACCTGAGGGGAACCTTCCTTTATTGTTATTTTTAACAATTATCTCGTAAACCGTTAGAGATAGGCAAAAATGGATGTCATTTTTTAGATTTGAGTACTGCACATACTGCACTATAATATGATATCCATATTATAAACTGACATCGATTTTGACTTATCACTTATGGCTTACGCGATATTTATTGATAATAATAACAATAACGGTCATTTCTGTTTGGGACGTTCCCAAGCGGCGGACATTTTGCACGTTCCGGAAACGTTCCGTGCTATTACAACCTCAATAAAAAATGAATCTCGAAAAATAAAATTTTGAACTTTCATAAAAAGGCAATATCAGATAACTGCATCCTGCAGAGAGTTTTTGTTGAGTAAGAGATTTCAATCACCTTAGGGATAAAAAAACCTATTTGCGCTACAAAGTCCTCTATAGAAAATCCAGTTTTTGTTTGAAACAACAGTTTATAGCAACTTTTTTACTACATATTTTATGTATTAGAGCGTGCACATAATTAAATTTTTTCACTCAAAAATTTTTAAAAATAAAATTTGAATTTTAAATAAAAGGGGTCGATCGATTTTTCTTTATTTCTTACTTAAAATATTCGGGCAACATCAGAGAATTAAATCTTTCGAAGAACCGGCTTCGAGTAAGAAGTTTAAGTTGAAGTTGGTTGAGGCTTACCGTTAATCAATATCCTTATGTCATGCAAGGATAAAATTTTGGTTATAACATTTGATATTATAATATTTATTTTTACAATGAGAAAATAGCATGCCAGGATATAGTATTACTATTGCAAAAATTACTATTGCGAATATTAAGTTGTGAAGTTAATAATTTTATTGGAATAAAATAATAAATGATAAAATAATTAAACTCATACGAAAAGAAAGTTTCTATAATCCCTATAAAACACGGTGAAGCTCACAAAAGACAATAGGAAAGTCAATTTTTCTTTGTGCATTCTATGTATTTCCAATTTTTCTTATCGAAAATAGAAAACTATGCCTTTTTCGGAAGAGCAAAATAAAAATAAATATGCGATCCTGGGTCAACGCTGTCGGTACCCAAGCACACATTATAAATTATGTACATTAAACATACAATTAGATATTCATATAATATTCTAAGCCGATACAGTGAGGTCAGTCTGTGGGTTGAGACTGATTCAAAAATTATTAAATTAAATGGAAGAGGGAAACTAATTTATAAAAGGAAAGCAAAGGAATTTTAAAATTAAAATGAAGGTTTATTGCTAATACTATTTACATTGGAAGCTCGCATCGTGTTAGAAGAAAGCAACCCTTGCGGGAATCAAGCACGGGTCTCCGGGGCAGCAGCACGGAGACTTTTTTCTGTGATAAAACGGATGATGAGTTTGACGAATTTCATCGTCCTCATGAACGTCATTATGCGCATATGACGTCATGCGGCATTGAATTTCATTCTTTGAATAGGAATGTTCACAAAGCATTATATTAAAGTTTTTTTCATCAATTGTATATTCCTATTCACAATGGTAATTTTTCTAACCTGTTTTGTAAGTTATGTTATTTAAACTGCCAGTTATTGCAATAGCAAAAAAACGATGCCATTAAAGTCAATTGAATGCCATTGGGAGTGTAAACTTTTATTGTGACATTTTTGGAAAAGCTAATTCAAAAGGCTACTGTTTAATTGCTTTCAATGGTAACCTATTGACAACAGTTTCCAATCGTCAGTCGATAAACAGTTGACTGTATCGAATACAAATTTCGCCACAATTTTTGTTTGGCAACGGACAGAAAAATGATTTATCAAACATCATACGATGATAAGAACTATCGTTTTTACGTCCTCAAACATAAATAAAATCTATATTATGCATTTCGGTGTTAATACAACATACGTAATTAAAATAATTTTCACACATGTACCGAGAGCTAACTTTTTTCAAATGCTATGAATGCCCATGACGTCTTAAATTAAATTGTAATCAATATCAATCGCTCAGAGCAAGTGTTATGACGAGAATTTCATCTTTGCAGCTAAGGAGCTTTCACAAAATATAGTCATGATTTAAGTATTTAATTCTGAAACACAAATATTTGATTTGTGCACTAATAATAAGTATCAATAAGTAGGAAAGTATTAATTTTTTTTCATTGCAGATTATGTAACCGTCTGATGTCTCAAGTCTTTGAGTCTTGTCACAAAAAGGTGAATCCGTCCATGTACTACAAGGCCTGTTTACAAGATATGTGTGAATGTCCCACGGAAAACTGTTATTGTGAATCGTTTATGGCGTATGTGCATGAATGTCAGCGACTTGGAATTCAACTTTCTCACTGGCGAAAATCCACAAGGTGTCGCACAGTTTGGGATACAGTACTCAAACGCACTACTCATGATATAGTGAATCACGTCATAGTGTCCCGGCCGTTATAGTGTCTCAGAAAGACAGTGATTGCATCGCAGTATCTGATATTTGTCACATTCAGCGTAGATAATAAGTCAAATTTTAAGTAAGATACTAATGCCTACTAAGTGATATACTTGACATAGAAATGACCCGTGGTCGTGAAAGTTTTTAAGCGTGTTATCGTGGCAACAGCTAAGTCAAATTATTTTTTTAATGTACCATGTCTGAAAACGTCATTTCCATGATGCGTTACCGTACTCAGAATCTCGTTGAATGCAGGCGAAAAAAGAGTGAATAAAAAATTAACGCGTTCAGTTATAAGTAGGAAGAAATGCCTTAGTATGTAATCTATTTACCTTACCTGAATGAAGGTGTCACCGCGGTTGAAGAATATAAACTTTGTCACTGTATTCGAAAAGCCGTTGAAAGTACCTGGAAACATAAAACATAATAGTTTTGGTAGCAATTAGGTATTAAAATAGTTTTTTGCCGTACGTTGAACGTAACCGACATGAAAACATCTATACGTTGCAATATACCTGACTTTTTTCTGCGATGCGTACAAAGACTCCTTGAAAAAGGATAAACTCGTTCTAGGTTATGTTTCTGCATGAAGATTCTGACATAGAAGAATAACAGAATAGTTAGTCACATGTCGAAATTTCGATTTTCCTCATTATATTGACAAATAGCAAGTCAAAAATACTTATTTTATAACGAAAATCGCAGATTTGACTTGCCTTTTTATTTGTTGACTTTGGATGACTAGCATGCATTTTGCAAGTAGGAAAATAGAAAATTATACTCATCATGAATCGAACAATGTGCATTCCAGGGGAAATTTGTTCCTTTGTTAATGCTGGTAGAGATTAGGGAATTACTATATAAGATAATACGTGCAATAAGCTCGAATTGCACCTACCTGAAATGAGTTTCGCATGGGCATGAAGCAAATTGTTAAACAAGGCGTATTCTGGAAAGCGCTGATTGAGATTATTGTAGGGTCGATTATGAATTCTGTAAATGTCATCGTCTTGTATCTTTTATCTTTGTTAATAAAATGATATTTCTGTTTATGTAACTAATGTTTAGTTGATCGTCTAACTTTCACTTTCATATTGAACTTCCCTACCGGAAGAAACGGAAAGGTTCGGAAAGACCGCGTCGGAAAGATTTCGGAAAGAGGTACCGTTTCGATCCTTTTTGAATCCTATGTGAACTTTGCTTCCGTTTCTTTCCGAACGTCGACCTGTCCCACGAACCATTCCGAGTCTTTCCGAATGTCACACTCTCCGACTTCTTTCTGATCATTTCCGAATGGCGCCGAATGTTTCCGATTTCTTTCCGAATGACTCCCCACTTTACTGTTTCCAATTTCATACCGAATCGAATTAGAGAAATATATATTCTCGTAATAATCATATATTTTTATCTTCAAATCACTTTAAATTACAGTAATCATATTGATTCCTGTTGAATCCAGCAAAGACGATTCCTAAAAACTTAGGAATAGAGAAATTTCATAACTCAGAGAGCCTTTTTGACTTTCGTACATTACGTACATTACTCCTGCACATCATCACATCTAAATATTCCAAATTTCGAATATTCCATTTGCCCAACTCTCATTTGTAATTATTATAATAAGACCTTCTTTATAAAATTCCTTTTTTGTATGGTAAAAATAATACACTATGGAATATAATTTGCACTGAGCTGGACTAAATGATGAAAAGCCAAAAGAAACGTCTCTTTGATCAATTTACATATTCACAATAAAAAACAAGGTTTACTGAAAAAGTAACTGAAAACAATGACGTTTTACTGAAAACACTGGAAAGCAGTATGAGAAAATAGGAATATCCGAAATTTTTTGTGATTTCAATCAAGAATGTTCGAAAAAGCTCTGACAGCATATCTTCGTCTCTGCTTGCCTCCAGCGCCATTTTGATCTAAGATTGTCGCTTACTCACTCACTCCCTCGCTCCCAGTTGTGCAAATCGATCAACCCAATCGATAGTAAGTATTCAATTGCACTAATAATCGACTGAATCAAAAGAATCGAATGTTATAAGTTTTAAGAAATGTCCTTAGTGAGCGTCAACCTCTCCCAATGATAATGATTCTTGTAGATCTCACAAAAAATATAATCACATTTAATTGCTCTGCGTTTCAAATGATCTTTGGTTCAATCGAGTTCAGTGCAGTCGAATACCTGCCATAATCGATATAAATGAAATCGAATAAACAAAATAGCGACGCAAGAGACACTGATAGCGATTTTCCCAAGATTTTTTTTAAAATCATAACAATTTTCGGATATACCTCATTTTCCATAGTATTTTCAGTCAAACGTAATTTTGTGCAGTTATTTTTGGAGTAAATCTGTTTTTTTTATTGTCAATAGAGAAATGGAGCCAAGTGATGCTTCTACAAGTCCAGCTTAGGGCAAATTATATATCATATACAGTACATTTTTTTACAATACAAAAAAGCAATTTTATGAAAAAAGGAGATGCCGTAATTAAAAATGATAGTTGAGCAAATGGAATATTTGAAGCGCGGGAAGTAAAAAAGGCTTTCTAATAGTTCTGAAATTTTTTTATTTCTAGGTTTTTAGGAAAAATCTTTGTACGACCGTTTATTTTCAATAGAGAATAAATAACGCAGTGGGACGCACAGGAAACAGTTTGAAAATTGAAGTTAATTTTATGAATTTGTTGAAAATTCAGCAATTTTGTCATAAAGTCATTCTTGTTGGTTGAAAAATCAACTGTTTTGTTGAAAATTCGTCTTTTTGGGTTGAAAATCCATATATTTGCGTAGAATTTGCATCTTTTTGATTAAAATCACAACTGTTTGATTGAAAATTAATCTGTTTCATCATTTTTTATTGAAAATACAACAACTTATATTTGAAAGTGTAACTACTTTGTTAAATATTCATTTTTTTGGTTTGGTTGGTGATCCATCATTTTAGTTAAAAAGCCTTTTCTTTGTTTGGTTGCAAATTTAACTTTTAGGTTGAAGATTTCTTCGAAAATTAAAAAATATTTGTTTGAAAATGTATGAATATAGTGAAAAATTTGTCATAAGGACAACCGCGGGATTTCGCCGGGAGCGGGTGCTAATCTGAAAAACTGCACCCGCTCTCAGCGAAATCACGGTAAAATTTCAGCCGTAACCACGTCTCGCGACCGTGAGATAGGTGGTTACAGTCTGTGACGGACTCAATACGATGATCCGGCAAAACTCTCTTGTACCCTAAGGACACGGAGCGACCCAGGAAGACCGCCCTGTGCATTTTCCCCACAAGTGTCTTAGCATTTTGTTGACACGCAGGGATATTAACAGTATATATATATTAACAGGCTATTAACCAGTGGTCCAAAAATTAAGATTACCACGACGTCGTATTCATGCGACTATATCAGGTTTAGCTGGGGCGCATTTGACTACTTCTACTGCGATTGTAACCCTCAATATAGAATCTTTAATCAATCCAAGTTTGGATGTACCTCGTTCCCGCATGAGTTGGACAACTAGATAGTACGTGTCCTAGGTGCTCGAGGTGCGCATGACACGCTCTGCAGCTGTCATCGGGAATGTCTTGGCCAGATCTTTCGGCTTGAGAGAAACCTGAATGTTGATGTTTCTGCGCGTCCTGAAGCATAGCTCTTCCCCTATTGGATGCCTGCTCGCGGTTGGTCTTAGTGTCGCCTCTTTTTCTCTGTTAGCGACTTGTTCTGGATGCTGTTGAGTAGGCGCTCCGCTTATATAAACCCTTTTCCGGAGTTCCTCGGCACGGCTTCGCAGACGTTTATGCAAAAAATGCGAGAGCTCTATGTGTTTCTCGCACCGCAGAGTATGCAGTCGCGCCATGTAACCTTTTCGTTCAAGGGCCAGACTGGTATCATAGCACTCCAACAGGTCGTCCCTGAGTCGATCCGTGCACCTAAAAGTAACGAGATTCTGCCGGTCCACCGCATTGACTCCGTCTTGATTGACACCCACAACTCTAGGATAGTCGGCATTGTTGTCCGGCCCATTGTCGGGAACCCTGCGCGTTCGATTGTTTTGAATCGCACTTACTACAACTATGTTTGGTGTTATCATTGCTGTTCCCACGAACAGCTAGGGAAAAGGGTTCGTCCATCCTTGTAGAACCCCGCATGCAAGGATAAGGCTGCATACGCTGAGAGGTCGCCCGGTATCCCAGAGTCACCGTTTGAGACACCTCACCCAGGTGCCATTCAGCTTTCGGCACTGTTGTTACGCTTCCGCTTAGGGGTTATTCCTTCGGGAACATCCGTGGAGAATTGTCCGCGACTGCTTATTAATTATTGTAACCATATGCAGCAGAAACCATTGGTACAGGGACCCTCTATCCGCAACCCGAGGACGCGTTCGGTGGCTTTGTCATAGGCCCTTCGTTTCGATTCCCAAGGAATCAAATGCTCACCACCCTTCAAATTTAAATAAAATCGATTTATATATATATATATATATATATATATGCATGTATGTATGTATAATAAGTACATGAATAAAAATATATTTATTTTATTTATATTCCTTTTTATATTTCATTATATTTATACATTTATTTATTTCAATTAATTTTCAATTCATTTAATTTTTAAACTTTCATAAACTGATTACTAAATTATATGTATGTTATTATTAATTATATTTGTTTATTTAAAAGTAAATATATACACATATATAATTAGTACGTCATTTAATTTATATTTTACATTTCACATTTATTCGGAAAGAAATTGGAAACATTTGGAACGAACATAAACAATTAAACAGTGGGACACAGGTGAAAATTCTAACTAAGCTATTGGGACACTGCGTCATTGATTCGAAAAGAAATTGGAAAGGTTCAGAATAGACGTGTGCATTTAGTCGGATCGAATATGGTATTTTCGATTCGACGTGCGGTCCTTTTCGGATCGGCTTATTAGATTCGATCGATCCACCGATCGAATGTCGAAAAACCGACATTCGATCCGTGCCACGGTCGGATCGGTTTTTTCGATTCGATCGACCCACCGATCGAATGTCCAAAAACCGACATTCAATCCGTGCCCGTGCGACGGAAAATCCCAGATTGGATGTGCCTTAGATTGAATCGGTTATTTACTTTTTTACATACTTTCTTTCAATTAGGTGACCATAGTCCATTAATAAACTGAAACAAGTTGTTAGTTCCCATAAATAAATTAATCAAAAATTAAAATGTGAAAATAGATTAATGAATTATGAAACATGATGTTTCTTTAATTGAATGATTTTTGCAATTCGAGAAAATGTATATATGTCTACAAAACAGACATTTTTTAAATCTTGAATGAATATGTTCCGAATTCCTATGCCTATTATTTTCACAAGTGACAAACTTGATAAAATAAAAGTTTTAGCGATAACTGATCAATGTTTCTTTTATATTTATTAGTAATTTTGTATTCTGTTGTTTGAGAAGATAACAATTTTGATAATATGCTCTGCACATCTGAATTAAAATTGCATAATCATAAAGTATTTCTACGAATATAAATAATTAACAATTCCACGGAGAACAAATAATGTTTTGTTTATTAATGACTATTGGAAATACTCACAAAATCATTTACAATGACTTGCACTATTTGATTAGTTAACTCTTACTCATTCAGACCTAGAGAGTGTATAATATTTATTGAAGAAATTTTAATTCTTCATGCATATCTGAAACATTAAAACCATAAAGGCGTTTTGAAATTTGAAAAGAAAACCAATGACAAATTTTTGAACACTATTCTTTACTAGCAAAAATAGCGCGCTACGCGCACTTATAACATATTCCTTATTTTAGTTATCTAATTATCAAATTAAAATATATGCTTAAATTTAAAGCACTATGAAGTATAATGAATAATAATCATAATTTTAAAATAAATATTAAAATAGCTGCATCGGCTCTTATGCAATTTTAATTTTAGTCGGCGACTTGCTTAATTTAGATTATTTATAATGTTTATAGTTATTTATCACGAAATCTTGAATATCTTGAAGATTTGGAATTGAAGATTCTTCAATGTTGAATGTGTTTGAATGAATGTGTTACTTTTTTAATTCTAAATCTGCAAATTGAAAAAATTGTAAAAATAAGTCATCAAAATTACATCATTTTCAATCCAGAAATTTAAAACATGCATAATTTTTAATTGTAGATTTTCAAAATTAAAAACTCTTCAATTTTAAAGATTTCAAATTTAAATTTCTGCAATTTTAAAGAGATGCAATTGAAACTTGTTGGATTTTGAAAATATAGAATTCTAAATTATTTAATTTTCAATGTGTACATTTTGAAGGTATGTAATTTGGAAAGTTTTTTTTAATTCTTCTATTTTTAATATGTGAAATAGACAATGATGTAATTTTGAGTGTTTTTACATTCTCATCCTAATAAGAATTTTTACAAAGGTCTCTGTCTGTCTGTAGTAGCATAAAAAGAAAGGACGAGTTTGTTAGCCAGCTATTTTGGATACAAATTCAAAAAGTTAGAAAATTTTCAAAATTTTTGAGAACATTTCTTTTTAGAATTGAAAATTCTATGTTCATCTTTTCTCTATTATTTCCTGCAACTTGTTCCTGTCTACCGACGAAAATGCAGCCTTTAGATCCACAAAAATAGCCCACACTTTTCCTCCTTTTTTTCCTAACACCTTCTCTGCGACATGTTGTAAAATATAAATAATATGTGTCGTGCTTCTACCCTCCTAGAACATGCCTAACTTTGCGGTAGTATTCTTTTTTCTTCGACCTCCTTCTTTAAACTCTCTGATAATACAATTGCATATATTTTGTACACCGTATTTAATTCTATAATTATCTACTTTTTCTTTTTCTCCCTTCTTATGTATTGGCGCTATTAAGTCCTCCTTCCGTTCCTCTGGGAATCCCTCACCATTCCATACTCTTTTCACTACTTCTTTCCACCCCCTTCTTGTTTCCTCTCTACTGTATATCCATGCCTCATTTCCTAACCCATAACTTCCTTCTATTTTGCCTTTCTTCAATTTTTTAATCTGGACTTCTATCTCTTCATCCTCCAACTCTTTCTCGTCGTCTTCTGTTTTCGTTCTCTCCCAATTACCCGATTTCTTTTTACTAGAGCCTTGGAACATTTCTTTAAAATACTCCCCCCATTCACTAAAGCTAATCTTGTCCCTTATTCCCCCTTTTTGCTCATTTTATTGATAAACCTCCAAGCTTCCCCTTCTGTTTTAATTTTGCAGATTTCTTCCTCTAGTTCCTTTTTCTTATTTTCTTCCTTCTATTTACATAACTCCCTGTATTCCTTCCTGCCTGTGACGTAATCTTTTCTATCCCTCTTTCCCCTTTTCCAATTTTTATACTGTTTTTTAACCTGCCTCTTCTTTTTCTTACATTCATTGTTCGTCAAACTTTTGTCCAATTTCTATCTTTTTTTGTTCTAATTTTAAGTTTCTTTGTGAATCTAGAGTTCTTGATCTTTTCTTTTAGCTCCTCCCAAACTTCAGCCAAGAGTATCTTCATAAATTCTAACTTTTCCTTTTTTTCTAAATAATTTTCCTTTGTATGCTCTGTCCACACTTCTTTCTCAATTAATGCCCCTTTATTTTTTCTGAACTCCTTCCGTGTTCTGCTTTTGAGGTACGCCCCAATTAGTTGATGATCTGATTCTACCCTATCTTCTATTGTTATTTTTTTAACACTCTCCCAACCCTCTATATTAGTGATTACGTAGTCTATGACTGTTGCCGCGTTGCTTCTTACATAAGGGAACTCCCATGCTTCATCTCTTTTCTTATTTCCATTAAGTATGAACCACCTCCAATTTTCTACCATCTCTAGTAATTGCTTTCCCTCGCTATTCATTACCTGATCTGTTGAGTCTCTTACGCCCTCCATTCCATCCAAGTACGTATGACTTTTCTTCCCTATTCTTACATTAAAATTCCCCCCTATTAATAAAGTTTCTTCTTCCTCTTCCTTGATAGCCTTATCTACGTGTTCTTTTTACCTTTTCCATTCCGATTCCATTATATATTGTCACTATTCTATACCGATTTCCTTTTATCTTTACATTTCTTTCCTGTACCCCTTCACTCCCTCTTACTATTTCCTTTTCCTCTAGCGTCTCTTTCACTCCTGTGATTATTCCCCCACTAGCTCTACCCTTTCCTTTTACTTTTTTGGCCCCTTGAAACTCCCACTTGAAAACCTTCGTCAATATACTTTTTGTTCTTTCCCAATCCTTTTCTACCATCCATATTTCCGTTAGGCCTACCACCTTACAATTTTCTATACATTTCCAGAATTCGCTGTCCATTTTTATTCCTGCAACGTTACTAAACATTATCCTTATTTCCTCCTCTTCTTCTTGGGCTCTTTTTCTTTATTCCATCTGCCTCAACCCCCTTCTATGCAGATTTTCTGGTATCCCGCCCTAACTATCTGATTTCCCAAATCATCTTTTCCCCCCTTGTTTAACGGCGACCTTATCATATTGTTATCGAGTTTTGCACACTTTTTTGCTTAAGAATTTGTCAATACTCTCGTTTAAGTCCCTTTTCCTCTTATTTTTGCACAACTCTGCTCTCGTTAGAAACTTTTCCTCTCTATGCGTTCTCTGTCTTATGCCGCCAACTTTTCCCCCGTACAGTTTCTTATTCGGCGGCCTACCTCTCCTAATTTTTTCTTTCCCAGCATTTGTCTCTGTTTTCTTCGGTGTTAAGAAACTCCGCTTCAGAATCTGAATTCTGTGTGTCGGTACTGAAGATTCTTCCTCCTCCATTCAGTTCGTATCTAGCTCCAGAGATGTCTCTATTGTGCTATCCCCTCTGTATAACCTTTCCCTACTCTTCCTTCTTTTTTAATTTTTACATTCTCATTCATGGCCAACGGCGATACCACGCTGAAAACACCAGTTCTCGTAAGATCACTGAAGTTAAGCATTGTTGGGCGCGGTTAGTACTTGGATGGGTAACCGTTCAGGAATACCTGTGTGCTGTTGGCCCGTCGTGGGTGTGGTGGGCCCACATTGGTAGTAAATATCCACCTAGAAGCACTACCCGAATCGGGTAGTGAGGCAATGAACTTTCGAGTTCGAACTGCTAATCTATGCATGTATGTATTCTCATTCATGAGAATGTAATGTAATCGTCCAAATTTTCGAGCTCTAGTTTTTAACGGATCTTTACGATTCGGCACTCACAGAGTCAAAAAATCATAACTGTGTCTGTCTGGATGTATGTCTTTATGTATGGTTACCTGAATGTTGTAGCCAAGCTAAATTTTGAAGGATTTGTCCAATCGAGCCAGCCTTTGATAAACTTTTCAAGGGTCCCAAAATGAAGGTTAAGTTCGTTAACCAGATATTTTCATCCAAAATTTACAACATTTTCAATATTAGGAAAAAATTTTTTGTCAAGTTTCAGAAATCTTCGTCAAAGTTTATCACAGATGCGTAAAAGACTTGCAAATTACTCGAATCAAACTTTTAATTTCGATAAAAATTAGAAAAGTTATATACTTTTCAAAATTTTGAAAATTGTCAAAAAATAAAAAAAAATATTTTTCTGATAGATTAAGAAATTTAACTCAAAATGTTCAATAGATATCAAATATATTTAAAAACTATCCGTGTTAAATTTTTCGATTAGACAAAAATTCAAAAAGTTGCAGGTTTTTCCAAATTTGAAACGAAATTTTTTTATGAGTTTTGGAAATTTTTGTCAAAGTTTCTGGTACACGACAAAAAGACTTAACAATTATCCTAAGACTATTTTTAATTTTTATGAAAATTAAGAAAGTTATATGCTTTTCAACATTTTGAAAATTTTAAAATGAAAAAAAAATATTTTTGATAGATTAAGAAATATTATTTCAAATTTCTACCAGATATAAAATATATTTCGAAAATATTCCCATCAAATGTTTCAGTTAGACCAAAATTCAAAAAGTTAGATCATTTTCAAAAATATGCAATTTTTGTTTTTAAGAGATCCGTAAGTTTAAAGCGTAATTTTTAGTAGATTTTAAGAAAAAAATTTAAAAAGCTTAACACAAATTAAAAATGTTCTAGATTAATTAATCATAGTAGAGTTGTCTTAGAACTGAAGTTCGAACGATCGAAATCAAAGCCTGCGGCTTAATGTCTCTATCTAGTAAATTAAAAAAAAATGTGTTTTTACATGCTCATCATAATGTGAAAACTGTCTATCGCGGATTTCTTTAAATCTGAACGTTTCGAGACCCCCTGAATCCAAAAAAACCGGGTTTACGATGGTGTCTGTCTGTCGTTGTCCTCTGTATAGCAGATAACTTTTGAAAGGCCTATCGGATTGGATTATTCATTGGCACACGCTTTTAGAGGCCAAAAAGAAAGATCGAGTTCGTTAACGAGCTAGTTTGGATAAAAATTCAAAAAGTTAGATCATTCTACAAGTTGTTCAAACAATTTTTTTTCAAGATTTAAAAATTCTATGTACGGCTATACATAGTACTCGGAAAATCAAACAATTTACCGAATGACTTTTTTCGATAAAAAGAAAATTATCAGAGTTATATCATTTTCAAAATCCCTCAAAGTCCCTCTTCTACTACCCTTTCCTTCTTGTACCAAAAACCCCACAAGGCACAAACCTAACCTCGCTTTGTTATTTTTGCTCGAACACGACCTTATTCCTCGAAATTAGACTTCACTTACCAATCAAAAAAACTTCCCCTTACCTTTATTCAGCTTCACCACTTAACGTTTTCCCTCGTCTACACTCTCACTCCGTAAAATTTACTCTAGTTCCCTCTTCTATCACCCTTTCCTTCTTTTACCAAAAAACCCACAAGTCACAAATCTAGCCTCACTTTGTTACTTTTGCTCGATTGCGAACTTATTACTCGAAATTAGACTTCACTTACCAATCAAAAAAACTTTCCCTTACCTTTATTCAGCTTAACCACTTTACTTTTTCTCTCGTCTACACTCTTACTCCGTAAAATTCACTCTATGCCCTTTACATGCAAGCCCTTACAAGCCCCTTACATGCCATCCATGCCACACCCACGAAGTAGTATAAGGTGACCCCATTCCCAGAAAATTTGGACGCGTGGATTCGGTTTTAGTTAGTTTGCACTGCTCGTAGCTCCTCTTGCGGGAACATGCATGCATGCATACATACAGATCTACATACATACAGGCATACACTTTCGTATAAATCTGTGTTTCGTGACAAGCATGTATGCGTTTGTTTACACCCGGCTTACACTATTGGCGCCGCCCTTTGTAAATCTTGTATTTCAACGCTTTTCTGCGAGAGGCGCTGCGAACGATACAAACTAACTAAATCCGAATCTATGCGTCCAAATTTTTCCAAAGGCCGCATGGGAGTGGGGTCTCCTTATACTACTTCGTGGCCACACTAATGCACACATGCAACCTCGTCCTCATGAGTATTTTCCTAAGAGCTGTCAGTATTTTTCCTCTTATAGGACACTTAAAACACATCTCCATGCAAAAATAATGTCGGTAGATATAACACGTTTTGCTTTAGGCGTGCCAACAGAGTCATTTTGAGTCAAAAGGCTTAAATTTTTATACATTTACATAACAAGCCTATGATGAGCATTTTCCTCAGGGTTCTCAGTATTTTTCCTCGCATTGGACACGTGAAAAACATCTTCATGCAAAAATTAAAGCCGGTTGACCTAATAGTTTCCGCGCTAGGCGTGTTTACAGGGTCATTTTGAGTCAAAAGGGATACATTTTTTTTTGTATAGCATTGTCTGGATGATTATTTTTCTCAGGGTTCTTACTAATTTCCCACGAAGTCGGTAAACCTAGTACTTTTTGCTCTAGGCGAGTTTACAATGTAATTTTGAGTCAAAAGGCGACATCCTCATGAGTATTTTCTTCAAGGTTGTCAGGATTTTTCCTCTCATGAGACACTTAAGACAAATCTGAATACAAAAAATGAAGTCGGTAGACCTAATCTGTTAGCTTTTCATTTACTAAAATTAAAAATAATAGGTTAATGACTTACGTAGTAATAAAGTTAGAATTCAGAAAGGTCAGATTAGATCAGGGAGAGTTGAGTCGAGGCGAGGATCGCTGGTGCGCGTTCGGGCGACGAGACACATTTTTAGCTAGTGTATTTAAAAGTTGTAGGACCGATGATCCAGCCTAAGTGCCTGACTAAGCGAACGTGCATTCGTGAGGCCCCATGGCGGCGGGATTTATGGGATTCTTTGTTTTTTAATTATTTTAATGCGTCCAATGAGAAGTGGGATATGTTCCTAAAGTTTGCGGAGACTGTTATCGCTCATGAAAATTGACAATTCGGTATGTCGGGTATTTTCTTAGGATGGACTCTTGAGAACTTTTGGTGGACTTTATGAAACTTGGTGAACAAAGGATTTTGTTGTGAGTGTGGTGGGGGCGGCGAGAAGTTTCATTCGGTCTACTATAGGCGGACTGGTGTAGAGTCAGTGGCGACGGCGAATTCTGCTGAAAAATTGGCGGTCGTCTGTGTCAGAAACGAGGGATGAACGGCGCACGGTCAAGGGCATCAATTTCAACGCAGAGCGGACGATTTGATCTAAGATCGAGGGAGAGATTCGCGGAATCAGAATTATAAAGCAAAACGTGAAACATAATATGTGTCGGTACTATCAAGTGTGTGAAAACAATATGAACGCGAACGTGAACAATTCTTAACGAGCTGTGGAAATAATGAACGTGGTTCGTGAGCTGATAAAAGTCGATATCAGTCCACGAACTATTTGGATTTTGAAACGCGATCGCGAGCGGATCATTCAGAAGGACAGAAAGACTTTGAATTTAACACTCAAAGAAATTCGTCACGTTACGGACTTGAAAGGGAAGACGCGCTGAGGCGAGAAAATCAACATCGCAGCAAAGTGCTGAACAATTTTCGAGGACAATCAATGCCTTACCCGCGCATGCGTCGAGACCAAAAACGATTGACGTACGGAGTGATACCTAATAAAAATCATAATTCTGGAATTATTTATGCGCAAATTGAGGCGGTACGTTGAGAAATGTATTTGGATCACGAAGAAGGGCTG
The DNA here is from genome assembly GCA_932195095.1 of Andricus curvator. NCBI lineage: Eukaryota > Metazoa > Arthropoda > Insecta > Hymenoptera > Cynipidae > Andricus > Andricus curvator. Next base: position 152,627 of record CAKNYM010053231.1, read on the forward strand.
AAAGGGAAAATTCACGTACTCTATCCGAAACTGAATATTGTGAGAATCGGAAATGTAATGCTAATCGACCTTTGGTCGTCAAGGCTATTATGAAAACATATCTGAATTTGGGGACCACGGAAATCCACCACACAGTGTCGGCAATCGTCAGGACGACCGAACAGGAGGGCGTGATACTGGTAACCCAGAAAAACAGTCAACGATTTATTAGCGGAGTTCATGATTGAAAACCCGAGACTACTTTTAGACAGGGATCGGAACCCCTCACGAATTTGCAGTAGTTATTGGCCCTTATGGCTGCGCAGTAATTACATGACACCTATGGCTGCGCATTAATGTTAGAGGTACTTATAGATGCGCAGTAGAGTAACATAGAACTTATATCTGCGCAGTAAGAGAACATTAAACATCACAGGTCTTAGCGATGAGAAGAGAAATAGACTCGAAAATGATTACAAAGACAAAAAGAGGAAAGTTAAACGACTATTCAAGGAGAGTAAAGAAAAAATCAGAACAGAAGAAGAGAGGAAAATACAAAACAGCTTTGAAGGAATTATGAAACTATTATTTAAACTGATAAAAGAAAGTAAAAGTACAGAGTTTAACAGCATGAGAAACAGCAAAGGTGAAATGCTATATGATATAGACGGGATAGTAGACGCTTTAAAAGACTCTTTTGAAGAATTATTAGGAGGTGAAGATATAGGGCAACAGAACTGCGACATAGAACATAATGCATTAGAAAAACCAATTGAAAAAGTCTGTGTCACTGAGGTTAGAGATATAATTAAGAACTTAAAAAACGGTAAGGCTGCTGGCGTAGACAGTATTAGCGCTGAAATGCTTAAATACGGTGGCGAGTACATACCTCACAGGTTGTGCGAATTGATAAATTTATGTATCGAGATGGGAGAAGTCCCAGACGATTGGAGAAAAGCGATTATCGTACCAATATACAAAAGAAAGGGAGATAAAAGCAACTGCAGTAATTACAGAGGTATCAGCTTACTAAGTACCGTAAGTAAAATATACTCAAAAATACTCATTCGTAGGGTAATGAAAATTACAGAAGAAAATATATGGGAAGTCCAAAGTGGATTTATGCCAGGAAGATCATGTACAGATCAGATATTTAGTTTAAGACAGATCACAGAAAAAAGCTTAAGAGTAGGAAAGAAAGTTTTCTGTGCATTTGTTGACCTAATAAAAGTATTTGACAAGGTAAATAGAAGTAAACTTTGGGAAGTCCTTAAAGAGTACGGAGTCAATGGATGGCTCCTACAAGCAATAAAATCAATATATACAGGTAGTAAAGTGAGTGTAAGAGTAAATGGGAAACTGAGTGACTGGTTCGATATTATGCAAGGCGTGAAACAAGGATGCGTTATGTCCTCATGGCTATTTATCATATTTATGGATAAGTGTCTAAGAATGGCCCTCTTCAACGAAGAAGATGTAGATCTCGAAACAGTGAAGGTACGTGGGTTAGCTTTCGCAGATGACAAGATTATTATGGCAGAATCAATCGAGGACTTGCAAAGAATGTTGAATAAACTTAATACAAGCATGAAGAACATGAGCCTTAAAATTAAGGTAAATAAAACAAAAATCATGGTGTTTGAAGGAAAAACTGAGAAAACAATGTGCAACATTGTCCTAAATAATGAGAGATTAGAACAAGTTGACAAGTACGTATATCTGGGTAGCCTATTCACTAGCGACGGAAAAATAGATGGGGAGTTAGATAGGCGCATAAATAAGGGTAAGCAAGTTATCGGTAGAGCAGGGTCCATGCTCAGAAATAAAAACATATCAAAAAAAGTTAAAATGGCCATACAAAATTCTATATTCGTACCGACTGTACTATACGGTAGCGAGACACGGACCTGTCAAGAGAAGGACAGAAGTAAAATTATCGCGATTGGCATGAAACCTCTAGGCACAATATGCGGAAAAACACTGATGGACAAAGTCCGAAACGAGATAATCCTCAAAGAATGTGGTGCAAAAGAGACAATAGTTGACACATGGGAAAGAAATCAGTTAAGATGGGTCGGTCATCTTGAAAGAATGAAAGATGAACGACTGACCAAACAAGTGTATAAAGGTAAAGTAAATGGCAGAATGCCCAGAGGTAGACCGCCAAAAGAATGGTTAGAATCTGTGAATGAGACACTAATCCGAAGAGATATAAGAAGCCATAGAAACACGAGAGCTTGCATAAAAAATGCATGGACGTGAAGGAAGCTAGAGTAGTATGCCAGGACAGAAATGTGTGGCGACAAATAGTTTGTGAACAGAGTGACAATAGTGTGAATGACGCCTGAAACAAAGACCTTGGATACTAAATGGGCCCAAATGGGGAACCACACATAACAATTCTGTGAGACTCTTCACCTGGGTGCTCGCTAGAGAGATTGATCAGCAACCTGGGTCGGAGCAGTGTTGCGGAATTAACGTGTCATTTAAATAAATAACACGAGATTCCAGATCAATCTAAAATATCTATACCTAACACCTATATACCTATCTACCTTATACCTATATAGCCACCTACACACTACTATTTTCCAACCGAGCAAGTCACGCCTACCCCGAAAGGGAAATGGCTTAATGGTATTATAATAATAATAAATAATAGGTCCATGGAATTTATAGACGTTGTCTACAGATGCGCAGAAATTTAAGGAGTACTTATAGATACGGAACGTTCTGAGGCCGGAACGCAACCAAAAATAAAACCGAAGCAAATCCACTTCGGTTCCGAACCACGCTATATGTGTACACTGTACTACACTTACACAAGCAATGCAATGTTAAGTTACATTCGAATTACTTGGGAAGGGTACACCTGTGCACGGAGTGATTGAGCACGTCGTTGGCCACATGCACAACTGTGTACGTTGTTGGCCACTGGTACAACTGTGCACCGGCCCGTCTGGGCACGTCTAAATTTCGACGTGCACAGATGGTACCCTACTAACGGTTTACGTGCATAGATGTAATAATCCCAACATGTGCACAGATGGGACATTCTCAAGTGTGCACGTCGACTTTTTGGACGTGCACACTTTTTTCCCCAATCAACGGTTTACATATACACAGATGAGATACTCCCAACTGGGCACGTGCACAAATGGTACCCTCACAACTGTGCACGTATCAATAGTTACGATCAGATTTTCAGCTTACAAGTCCAGGTATACAGATGGGATTCTCCCAACTGTGTACGTCTCAATTTGGGAGGGGTACCAATGTGCACAGAACATCTGTGCACGTCGAGGGCCGGTGGTACAACTGTGCACGTGCACAGATGGTGCCTAACTAACGTTTGACGTGCACATTTGGAAGTGTTACATCTGTGCACGTCTAAATGTCGATGTGCACAATTGGGATTGTTCCATCTTTGCACGTTCCACATGCACAGTTGTACCACCGGCCCTCAACGTGCACAGTTGGGCTCGTACACAGTTGTACTGCTCCCAAAGTAAGATGAGATCTGGTGGACTTGTATGTTAAAAATCTGATCGTATTAATTGAGTCGTGCCCATCTGTGCACATGAACCATTTGTAGCGTACCATCTGTACACGTCGAAATCTAGACGTGCACAGATGGGCTGATGTACTGTTGTGCATGTAGCCATCGACGTGCACAGTTGCTCCGTGCACAGTTGCCCGTAACCCTAATTACTTTATGAATTAATTAATGTATCGATTGTCGAAAACAATTATAGGTTCAAACTTAAAAAAATAAGAAAATTGACATGAAGTTTGGAAATCTTATTAATCTGTTAGATTTTTGTGAAAGTCAGTACGAGAGTTTTTTTCAATAGTAGAATACGAATTTGAGGTCAAAAACCATAAATTCAAAAAGCAACTAAAATTTGGGAAATTATATGTAATTGGTAGATTTACATGAACGTCATAAAGTCTTGACGCCACAGAATACAAATTTCAAGTCATAATTATACAATTTAAAAATTTGACTCATATTTTGAAAATTTAATGAAATTGGTAGATTTACACTAAATTCGTTAAGAGGTAAGTTTGCGAGTCACATAATACGAATTTTAGGTCAAAATTCATCAATTTTAACTCAAATTTTGAAACTGGTATTAAATTGGTATATTACTGTGAAATTCAGTACGAGGGGGGTTTTCAGGGCATAGAACACGAATTTGGTGTCAAAGTTTAAAAATTCAAAAAGTTGATTAAAATTTTGAAGATTTTAATTAATGGTTGATTTTCATGAAGTCATAATGAGGAGGGTTTTCGAGTATTAGAATACAAATTAGGGGTCAAAAGTTCCAAAATTTGACTTAAAATTTGTAAAATTAGACTAAATTTGTTGATTTACATGAAAGTGAAGAGGAGGGGGGAGTCGAGTTTAAAAATACAAATTTTGTGTAAAAATTCAAAAAAGCAACTCAATTTTTGGAAATTCCTTTTAAATGGTAGCTTTCCATGAAAGTCAGTACAAGGGTGGTTTGCAAGTCAGAATATGAATTTGGGTTCAAAATTTCAAAATTGAAAAAAGCGACCTCAATTTTTTTAAATTTTTTTTTAATTGGTGGATTTCTATGAAATGTCAATACGTTGGGGGTTTCAAGTCACAGGACAAGAATTTGATGTAAAAATTCAAAAACTAAAAAAAAGCGACTTGAATTTTGAAATTTTTATTAAATTAGTGGATTTTCATGACAGTCAGTAAGAGGAGGTCTTTTTAGTCACAGCACACATCTTTGGGGCCAAAATTCTAAAAGTGGACCTAATTTTCGGAAACGTTATTAAATTGGTAGATTTCCAGGAAAGTCGAGTACGAGGGGGTTTTAGTCTGGGATCCAAGAGCACTTTAGTGTCCATTTTAGGTCCTTATAATTTGATGACTGATTCTTGTGCAGAATGTTCTCCTGATTCCGAATATATCGGGTGCACATAGCAAATTCCCAGCCGTTTTGTTGTTATTTGACATTTTCTGTGTTTAAATAAAAATTGTCATATCTCTGAAAGTTATGAAAGTTTTGGAAATATTTTTTCATAATCATACGGCCATACCACGCTGAAAAAACCAGTTCTCGTCAGATCACTGAAGTTAAGCAGCGTTGGGCGCGGTTAGTGGGTGTGGTGAGCCCACTCTTGTAATAGTTATTTACTACAAGAAACTATTCACCTAGAAACACTACCCGAATCGGGTAGTGTCACGCCTACCCTGAAAGGGAAATGGCTTAATGGTATACTATTTGACGAAGTGTGATATGCACAAATTTTATTAATGGTGTATATTGATTTAATTGATATTTTTCGAGAAAACCAATAAAATAGCGTTTTAATGAAAAACCATTTCTGCAGTGTATTTGTTATCATTTCACAATTTCTTTTTTTAATCATATAGTACTCGCCGAGACAATTTCTTTTGAAATTTTTTTAATTGGACTATTAGTTTAATTTGTACAAAATTCGAAATAAATAGAAACTTTTCACGTCTGTGTGTATGAGTGTCAGTAACACAGCATCGAATTGAAAATTTTATTGAGTAGGATGCTTGCCTGTGTGCGCCTGTGGGTAAGGGTTCGACCGAGGTTTTAAACCTGCAAGTTCCAAGCCCCACGCTGTCACGAGTCGATGCTGTTACTAACACTCCTACACACAGACCTGAAAAGTTTGTATTTATTTCGAATTTTGTAAAAATTAAACTAATAGTCCAATTGAAAAAAATTTCAAAAGAAATTGTCTTCATCTCGGCGAGTACTATATGCTTAAAAAAAGAAATTGTGAAATGATTAAAAATACACTGTAGAAATTGTTTGTCATTAAAACGCTATTTTATTGTTTTTCTCGAAAAATATCAATTAAATCAACATGCACCATTAATAAAGTTTGTGCATATCACACGTCTTCAAATGATTATGAAAAAATATTTTCGAAGCTTGTATAACTTTCACATATATGAGATTTTTTACTTAAACACAGAAAATGTCAAATAACAACAAAACGACCGCGAATTTGCTATGAGCACCCGATATATTCGGAATCAGGAGAACATTCTGCACAAGAACCAATCATCAAATCATACGGACCTAAAATGGACACAATCTCTCCTCTTCGGAACCCAGACTATTTATCGACTTACAGAACACAGAAAGTTGACTTAAAATTTTCAAAATGGTATTAAATTGGTAATTTACGTGAATTCCATAACAGGGGAGTTTTTCGACTCTCAAAATACGAATGTTGACCCCGAACTTGTATTCTGAAACTCGAAAAACCTCCTCGTACTGACTATCGTGGAAATACACCAATTTAATATAATTTTCAAACTTTTAGTCAAAGTTTTTTATTTTTACCTTAAATTCGTGTTTTGTTACTTGAAAAATCCCCTCGTACTGACTTTCATGGAAATCTACATAATTAGTAAAATTTTTAAAATTTACGTGCATTTTTTTAATTTTGACTCCGAATTCATGTCCTGTGCCCCGAAAACCTCCCTCGTACTGAGTTTTATGATTTAAATTCATAATTAAACTTCAACTCCTGGAAAAATCTAGGAAAATAATTTCAATAATCTCCAACCTGAAACAAAGATATTATCCTAAAGTGACATTCTTTTGAAACTGAAAGACTGTAGGAAGTTTTGAGGTCCTTAAAGGACGCCTGAAAATTATTAGTATTTACCTCACGATCAGAAAATTACGTAGTAATTGATATAGTAAACTTAATTAGTAATTAATTTCAATCAAAACTCATTAGTGTTTTCCTTATATTAACTCCAACGAAGTGAATGATTAAGCATTTTCTCCGGGGATCTCTGAATATTGGATTGAAAGCTGTCTTTATTGGAAAATCGACATTTAAAATTAGGGGTTTAAACATTACATTACATACGTATTACATACGGGATGAATTCTTCCCGTATGTAATAAGGATATGCAATCAATGATCTTTTCAAATACAATTTGATATATTCGTACCAGAAAATGTCCTTAAATTTCGAATTCTGAATTTTAAAAAAAATCGTACCACACGCGTTTTAGTGCTAAATAGATACACTCACTTCAAAGTGTCCTTTTCAAATTAAAGCTTTCAAATTAAGTTTTTTTTTTAATTGCTTTACAATTAAAAAAAATATATATATAATCAAGAAAAATTTATTATTGTAAATATTGTGTAGTATCTCGACCAGGCACTAGGAGCAAAACGTTATGATTAGTTTAGATGTAAAACTCTGAACCGACGAGAAACGAATCCTAAGGTTTAGCTCCCTTCAAGTGTAGAAAAAATTTAATGCAGGAAGAAAGTGTAACTATCCCGAGTGGACGGTGCCTCCTCTTCAAGCACTCATAAATGAAGGTGTTATAGAAGCAACTGGTTAGTTTTTAAGTTTTGCTCTTGATGAGAATTAAACTGAAGATACTTTCAAATAATTCAGAGTGGACTGCAATAAAGTCCGAAAGAGCGAGGTTTGAAACCTAGTTTTGACTCATTCCTGATTCGCTCTTAGTCCCTGCAATATAAGTTGATTGTTTCCAAAAATCTCCAGCACGGCGCTAGTTCTCCCATCACGGCCTGTTTTTGCATAGTAAGCAATGTTACTAGATCACTTAAAAAAAATTTTTAGTAAACAAAATGTTAATTTTATGCAAAAAATCATTGAAATTAAAACAATGTTACCCAGGAAACAAGAATCGATTGCATGGAAATTATTTGAATCGGAGAATTTAAGAATGCTGATTCATGCGAATTTGAATAATTTTATTCGGCAACCATACAGCCACCACCAATGCAGGCAAATCTCGTTGAATTATTTTTTAGTTTTTTAATCGGAACTATATTTACTGGCTGAGTTGTTTAAAATATAAGAAACTCAGCCGGTAAATGTCGTTCCAATGGATCCGATGAAAAAAACTAGCTGTGAATTTGATCTCGAGTGTTTCCACTTTGTTTGTATTCATAAGTATATGGTGCTCATTTCACGAGCACTTTGCTTCCCGTTAGCAAATGTATTTGCTTCCTCATAGAGGAAGCATTAGTTACTTTTTCTAATAATAGACAAACCAAAGTCTTCATTATGATCAATTTAAAAATAGAAATTTACAAAAAATACAAAATTACAAAATAATACAAAAAAATTGTAAACACAAAGATAAATCAGACAAATCAAATTTTGTATTCGGAATGATAATTTTTCGAGCTGGAAAAGGAAAGGGAAAAGTTGTATCGCACCCTATCCCTTTCCCAGCTTAATGATTTCTTTACGAAAATTGTCAGAATTATTCAATTTGAAAATTTATGATCAAAAAGTCTTTTCTATTCATGCGGCAACTTTGAATTATGTCAACGAAAAAAGTTTTTCCGCTTGGAACAGATGATTTATAATATAAATGAGCATAAGTTCCTTAATCTTCAATGAAGTATATTAATATTATAGATCAATCGATTTGGCTCGAATCAAGGAATCGTTTCCGTTCTTGCATCAATTTTGAATCATGATAATGAAAAAAGTTTTACAATAAAAAACCGTGTTTTCAAATATTATGCATTATCATATCTTCTTTACTCTTCAGTAAAATGTATCAATAGTATGGGTCAATCGATTCCTTTCGAACCAAGGAATCTTTTACATTCTTGTATCAACTTTCAGTTATGTTAATGGAGAAAGTTTTACTATAAAAAAAACGATTTTTCAAATATCATGCATTACCATAGCTTCCTTACTGTTCAATGAAATGTTTCAATAGTATAAGTCAATCGATTCGTCTCGAATCGACACATCTTTTCTATTCTTACATGAACTTTAAATTATGAGAATGAGAAAACGTTTACTATAAAATTTGATTTTAAATATAATATAAATAACGATAACTTTCTTACTCTGTAATAAAATGTATTAATATGATAAGTCAATCGACTCGTTTCGAACCAAGGAATATTTTATATTCTTGCATCAACTTTGAATGATGGTAATGAAAAAAGTTTTACTATAAAAAAAACCGATTTTTTAAATATTATTGAGTGCTAAAAAACGCAGTAAATATTTTTAGAAATCCTTTGGTCAGTTTCAAGATATTAGTGGTGAAAATAAGTCCTCCAAATTTCATCAATTTATCTGCAACCGTTTTCAAGTTATCGTGTTCATAAAAAAGTGTGACATCCTCACACATGCACACACATCCACACACGCACACATTCACATATCCGAACAATCGCTTAGAACATTGTACTAGACATTTTTAAATTGAGGAAGGTTTAATTAAATGAATCTCACAATTTGGAAAATGTTATGAGTCCGATTAAAAATTTCACAAACCGATAGAACGCAATTCGTGTGAATGGGCATTCTTAAATTGTCCGATTCGAATATTTTCCATTCAATCGATTGTGTTTTTCCTGGATACTCATTTAATATATAAAAACATTTTTCCAAACATTTTCTATGAATACTAAAGGGAAAATATGAATTAATATGTCAGGCAATAATCCTGGCAAAGTGGAATATATCTTAGATTTGGATTTGAATAAAAAGGTTAATATGATCCTTAACATTTATTTCCGAAAGCATAATAAATAATATTAATAATATAATAAAAAAAGAATTACCTAAAGAAAAATTTAAATAGTATAAAGTCTAAAGTTGCCAAGTGAGTACTCTCACTTTTGAATATAATGGATATAATGTATTTGAAATTGAATTTATATTTGAAAAAATTTTATTTAATAGTATCCCAGTGGGCACAAAATTTGACGACGTCTTTACGACATCGTGACGAGATCGTACGATGTCTTTACGATATCGTAAAGACATCTTAGCCACATGGACATAGGATGTCGTAAAGTTGTCGTAAAGATGTCGTAACGATGTCGTAAAGACGTCGCCAAATTTTGTGCCCACTGGGATGTGAAGAACATACACAATAATTGCTACAAATGCTCTCTTTTATCATTATATCCATGTAAGAGTCTTTCAAGCAAAGGTGTTAAGATATTAATTTTATTTATATCTTAAAGGTTTTATAAAGTTATAATTTATATTTATTCCTCTGAAGAATATTATTTTTCCAAAATGTTACTAACTGAATAAATTCATGTTCTTTACTTATTATTATATTACATGCCCTCGTGAAAAAAAATCCCAATTTAATACCACTTTAAGACCAGTTTCAAACAACGTTTGGTCTTTTTCTGGTCTGTACCCTTCAGGCTATACCTGTATCATTTTTAGGCATTGAAATACCCCCCCCCCCCTCACTCTTGTAAGAGTAAAAGAGATAGAGTGCATTCTTTGTCCAATTTTGCGCTCTCTATCTCTTTTACTCTTACAACTTTTCTGCCTGCCCCAGGAGGGCAGGCAGAGGTGTGAAAGCACCATTACCGATGCCAAAATGACTGGAAAATTAAATAAAATTAATTATTTAATTTAATTTGGGTCTATTCTTTGGTATAGTAGAATCTCGTTTTCACTGGTAGATATCGCGAGCACTTTTGTTACTTCGGATTTATCCGTGTCGTCACGGGGTAAGAGGGCTCGAGATAGAGCATCTACGTGTCTCATTTTATCTTCCTTCCGGTGGCGAATCCTGTAATTATATTTGCTTGGAGTCTGCGTTTAAAAAAACTAGAGCTTAGCAGTCGGTTACTATGGTAAATAGCAATGGAACTAAAAATGGTCGGAGTTTTTCCAGTTTGCTTGAATGGTACCGAGACTTTATCTTGGACGTTCTCCGACTAATCGCGTACACAAGCCCTAGATTCTCCTGGTCATCTCCTTTTGCACACCTCCACAGAACCAAGTTTCACTTAAAAGAGCAGACTAATGTTTGTACCCTAAAAATTACGTTTTGGGGATGCCTCCTGAGTATTTTGACCATATATGAAAAAAATAGTACTAAGTACTAAGTAAAGTTTTCTCCGATAAAAACTTTTAATTTTGCGTCCAACCCAGCAAAAAAGAAAGCATTGATACGAATTGAATTTAAAAGACTGAGACGCCCTCAAATCTCGCTTTGCGACAATGAAGCATTGCACCAGTGTGTTACTGCTTGTAAATTCGAAAAGACGTTATTTCAATTTTGAATCTTTCTATACGTACAAATACAGTGAAACAGTTTGAAGTCAACGAATTCACTTCAATGCGTCAGCACGTAAACGCTTCAACATTGGTCAATGCGTCTGACTTCGTGAGAGTAAAATACACACTCGAGTTCGCCCCAATTCGTCACGGCGAATTTCGGCAAGTGTTGATTTATACAATTTAATCCGTGACAGGAAAACCAACGTGCGGGCATACAGAATTTATTGTAAATGTTTATTGAATTGTCCCGTAGCTCAGTGAGGACACTGTGGACTGATACACGAGGGATCGTTGGTTCCAGTCTCGACGCATGCACTTTTGATTAATTTTTTTCAAATTGTCCTTGACCATGCATTCATATGAATTCACACGCATTCAATTCGCGCTGTCTCAATTCATCTAAATTCGTCTCAATTCCTTTAAGCGAATCAGAAAATGGGATTCATGCGCATTCGAAAATGTGAATTCGCTCCAATCCGTATCAATTTTTTCTTTTTTGCTGGGAAAAAAAGTTCCCACGTAATTAATATTGATTAAATTTCCCCTCCCTTTTAGATTTTAAAAAATGTGTGAAAGGCATAAGTTTTTATTAATTCCACGTTTTTGGTGCATTTTACGTAAAACTTTTAAAAAGCAAAAAAAGTTCACAAACTTCCGAACAATTAAGAAAAAAGAAATGTTCTAGCATAAATAGTTCTGGCTTAAAGAGATATTTGGTAAAAAAAAAGTTAAATCTTTTTCTTTTCGAATAATATTTCGTCCCCTATACATCCTACATAAAAGTTATATGAAAATGAATTAAAGTAGATTAAATGATCTCTAAGCTAAAAAAATAATTGATTCTAACTCTTACAGAACATCAGTTATAATCTTCTACAGCAGACTGATTTTTGTGCAATTCTTTTTACAAATTGAATAATCGAATTTATTGTAACTGGTTTGTTTCAGTGCAACAAGCCAATGCATTTCTCATTCCCTAACGTCATGTAAAAACTCATTTACTGTGTTAATACATTAGAAATATATAAAGTAACAATAAAGGATTGTAATAAACAATTGTCTCTAAATGAAGATTTTAAATCTTGACTTCGGACAATTTTCTATTCGAAGCACAAGCGTTAAAGAAAATAGTGAAAAGTACTAATGCAATACATACAAAATAAGTTTCAAAAAAGACAATGCGATCTATAATGAAGTTCCACAAAAAGCAGCCTGCTATAAGAGACTATAACTGATGTTCTGTAAGAACTAGAATCAATCTTTTTTAGTTTTAAAGGTAATTTAATCTGATTTAATTTATTCACGTACAACTTTTATGTAGGACGTATATAGAACATCCTTTTTTCTTAATTGTTCGGAAATTATTCAACTTTTCTATTTGCTTTTTGGAAGTTTTACTTAAAGCGCACCAAAAACATATTTAAAAAAAATGATGTCTTTCACACATTTTCCAAATCTAAAAGGGAGGGGGAAATCAATCAATATTAATCACGTGGGACCTTTTTTTTGACGTAAAATTATGTCTTTTATCAGAGAAAGCTTTAATTATTACATTTTCCTTTTGAAAAAAATCACTTAAATTGTTAAAAAATCAACAAATATCGAGTTATTTTTTACGGGGGCCTTACGATTTTTTTTTATATTCAGTAAAAATACTCAGGAGGCATCCCCAAAACATAATTTCTAGGGCACAAACTTCAGCCTGCTCATTTAAGTGCTACTTGGTTCTGAGGAGACGTGTATATATAAAAGTTTGTCATGAGGACAACCGCGGGGTTTCACCGGGAGCGGGTGCCATTCTACAAAATTGCAACCGCTCCCGGCAAAACTGCGGTAACGTTTCAGCTGCAACCACATCTCACGACCGTGCGATAAGTGGTTCCAGTCTGCGATAGACTCAATACGACGATCCGGCAAAATTCGCGTGTACCCTGAGGACACGGAGCGACCAAATGACAACCGTCTTCTGCATTTTTCCCACAAGTGTCTTAGCATTTCCTTGACATGTAAGGATGCTTTTCAGGCTGTTAACCAGTGAAAGCTTGGCACTTTCAAGAGCACCGATGATCAGGACGACAAGCTTGACAGAATATTTGGGGTATAACCGTCGCAACTCGCCTATGAGGTCTTTATACCCCTCTTTCATTTTATTCTTTTTGGTTGTGATGTATTTGTCGGCTAGTGCCGAAAATTCGATAACTGTAGAGTAGGCGCTCCGCTTGCATAACTCCTTATCCGGAGGTCCGGCTCGGTTTCGCAGACGTTGATGCGAAAAGTGCTCTGGGTGTTTCTCGCACCACAGAGCATGCAGTTGTGCCATGTCACCTTCTTGTTTGGGGGCCATACTGGTATCGTAGCACTACAGCAGGTCGTCCTTGTCCGACCAATTGTCGGGAGCCCTGCGCGTTTTATTATTTTGAATCGCGCTTACTACAGCTATGTTTGGTGTTATCATTGTTTTTCGCACGAGCAGCTAGGGAAAGGATTTCGTCCATCCTTGTAGAGCCCCGCTCCACTCCTGAGCAATTGTCCGCGACTGCTTATTAATTATTGTAAGCATGTTCAGCAGAAAACCCTAAGTACAGGAACCCTTCGGTTCGATTTCAGAGGAACTGAAACCAAACCGTAGGGCCTATGCCAAAACCACCGTAAGCGTCCTCGGGTTGCGGATAGAGGGTTCCCTGTACCAAGGGTTTTTGCTGAATACGGTTACAATAATTAATAAGCAGTCGCGGACAATTGTTCAGGGATGGTCCCGAAGGAATAACCCCTAAGCGGAGGCGTAACAACCGTGCCGAAAGCTGAATGGCGTCTAGGTGGGGTGTCTCCAACTGTGACTCTGGGATACCGGGCGACCTCTCCGAGCATGCAGTCTTACCTTGCATGCGGGGCTCTACAAGGATGGACGAACTCTTTTCCCTAGCTGCTCGTGCGAACAACAATGACAAGACCAAACATAGTTGTAGTAAGTGCGGTTTAAAACAAGCGAACGCGCAGGGCTCCCGACAATGGGCCGGACAACAATGCTGACTACCCTAGAGTTGGGGGAGCCAATCAAGACGGAGTCAATGTGATGGACCAGCAAGATCTCCATACTTTTGAGTGGACGGATCTACTCAGGGACGACCTGCTGGAGTGCTATGATACCAGTATGGCCCCTGAACGAAAAGGTTACATGGCGCGACTGCATGCTCTGTGGTATGAGAAACACCCGGAGCTTTCGCATTTTTCGCAAAAACGACTGCGAAACCGTGCCGAGGAACTCCGGAAAAGGGGTTATATAAGCGGAGCGCCTACTCACCGCAGCCAGAATAAGCAGAAAACAGAGAAAGAGAGGCGACACTGAGACCAACCGCAGGCAGGCATCCAATAAAGGAAGAGCGATGCTTCAGGACCCGGAGGAACATCAGCATTAAGGTTTCTCTCAAGTCTAAAGATCTGGCTGCACAGGATGACCAGCTTCGTGGTGATTTTACCGAAGAGTCCGACCTCTGGACCATCTATTGTAGCGTGTATAATGCAGCAAGAGCTTTGGCAGATGCAAAACGTAAAACAAAACCAACGGTTGATCATAAGACCAAAACGCGAATGCATCAACTCAGCACAAAGATAGGCTGGGCAAGGCAGTACGCGTCCCGCGTTCAGTGTGTGATTGACTATATAACATCTGGGAGGAAATGCACTGCCAAGGTTCGACGGTTCGCGCGCGAACTGTGGATTCGTTATCACACACTTAACAAGTCAAAGCTGCTGACCATCAGACAGCATATTGTTGACAAAATACGGATACTATCTGATGCTAGGAGAACTCTAGAGCGGAGAGAGAGAGGTAGCTCAGAGAAAATGAACAGTTTTTCTCTGACCTATCTCGACTCTTCCAAAATCCTCCTGTTACTATCGATCACCCGCCCAAACCGGAGGAGGTTGAAGCATTTTGGCCAGAAGTCTACGAAGTTCAGCATCGACTGGAAGAAAACACAAAGAACATCAATAGCTTTAAGGAGCTGTGCAATGCCCTCATAACACCTGAAGAGGAATGCCCGCTTATCATCACCGAGGAGGTGAAAAAAGTTTTAAGAGGCATAAAGAATTATTCCGCGCCGGGACCGGGTGGTATCAAGACCTTCTGGTGGAAGAAGTTTCCTTCAACCCACCAGCATCTGGCCCGCATTTTCAGCTCATATCTAAAGTCGGAAGAGCCTATTCTGGAGTGTTGGGGGGAAGGGCGCACAGTGCTCCTGCCGAAGATGGGCAACTTAGCTGACCCCAAGAATTACAGGCCAATAACTTGCCTGAACATGCTGTATAAGATCTTCACAGCTATCCTAAATGATAGGATTGTTCGGACAATTGGGCCTGTGTGGCGAGAGATATATGAAAACGCAGATCAAAGAAAGGCGTAGCAGGATGTCGGGAGAACCTGCTCAGCGATAGACGTGTCTGCAAAGACGCAGCATCCTACCGGCGCTACCTATCGATGGCCTCGATTGATTACCGGAAAGCTTTCGATTCAACCTCCCATAGACTTATCATTTGTCTGTTGGAAAGCTTAAAGGTTCATCCGCACATCGTGAGGTGCATAGCGATATTGATGCCGCTTCAGAAAACCAGATTTAATATCTCATCTGGAAAACATCGTGCGACAACTAACAGCGTCGCCTTTCAGAGAGGTGTCTTTCAGGGCGACACTATGAGCCCTCTCCTCTTTTGCATCACATTATTGCCACTATGATTATCAAATAAATAATCAATTTTATATCAATATAATTCTACTACGTACAATTTTATCAATTTGGTATTTAAAAATAAAAATAAAATAATTTAAAAAACATATTTCTTTGCTATTCTAACAATGAATGTTGATTAAGTTAGGACAGGATATTTAAATAAAACTTTTTTTTCTCGTTTCATCATCAAATTTATGTTTTACTACTTTAAGAATTTTGTATGTTTCAGTAAATATGGAACCAGCTAATCTAAGGATACATCCAGCTAAATTAGTCCACTGCAAACATTGCATGAAATTAGTATCGAATATAACTTTTCTAAACTAAATTAGAAAGTCTTAACTTGATGGCCAAAATCGCCTCTTTAAGTATTCTTTATAACTTGCGAAATATCTAAAGGGCCTACAAATTATGCGAAAACTAGCGAAACTTTCGTCTCAAAACAAGCAGCAAAACAGGATGTTGCAAAAAAGATTCTAAGATTGTTATCCGATATATACCATTTTAGTGATGACCAATTACTTACAGATAATGATAACGAGCGAGTACCAGAAATACAATTTGGCAGGATTAAACTTTCTGAATTGAATAACGCCTGCGAAGTAAGCACTGCGAATAGTGGATTGCTAGTGCAAGAAGACCGGATTATCGGTTAATCCGAGTAAGACGGAAGCGGTAGTATTCACCAGACGATACAAGTGGGGAGCCACGAGTACACTGAAACTGGGAGGACAACGACTGCAAATCAAACAACGAACTAAATATCTAGGAGTCCTCCTAAATAAGAAGCTGTTATGGAACAAGCACCTAGAAAACAAGTGCAAAAAA
>CAKNYM010053231.1:194246-210975 GCA_932195095.1 Andricus curvator
ATATATATATATATATATATATATATATATATATATATATATATTTATATATTATATATATGTGCCAAGGTTTCACTGGTTAATAGCCTGAAAAGCATCCCTGCGTGTCAAAAAAATGCTAAGACACTTGCGGGGAAAATGCAGAAGGCGGTCGTCCTTGGGTCGCTCCGTATCCTCATGGTGCACGAGACTTTGGCCGGATCATCGTATTGAGTTCGTCGCAGACTGTAACTACCTATCTCACGGTCGTGATACGTGGTTACAGCTGAAATTTTACCGCGATTTCGCTGGGAGCGGGTGCAATTTTTCAGATTAGCACCCGCTCCCGGCAAAATCCCGCGGTTGTCCTTATGACAAACTTTCAACTATATATATATTGTAACAGAAAAAATACAATGATTATTCGTGGTACATCATTTACACAGTTACACATTTTGTTTTTGTGAATAAATTGCTCAAACTTTCTGCCGGTCTGATGATTCTCGACAAATATCGACCATAAGCTAAATAGTACATTACTGTCGGAAATTCTCAGTACGATCAGCGAAAGTACTATTAAAAATCACTGCTGAGTTTGAAATGTGATTAGTCGTTCAAACATGAGTAAGAAACTTTTGAAAAATCATTAGAAAACTTATCAAATTACACGTCAATTGAGCCCTAATAGAGATATTTTGATTTTTTGAAGAGAATATACCACGTGAGAAGTTTAAGAGAAATGCAAGAATTTTTCGAGTTTTCTACCTCGACTTCAACTTGTGGCATGGACCCAGGAAATTTGTAGCAAAAACCTCAAATTCATACCACACAGTCTTCAAGGTCTTATCTTTAATTTAAGCCAATAAAACTTGAAATAGCTTTACGGGTTCTCGAGATACGACTAAAAATGTACAAGCGTGTCTGCGCCAAATTTCAGTCGCTTTTGCAGCAAGTCCGGTCACCTGCGGTGATCGCCCACTGAGACGCGATGCAGACACGCTTGAACATTCATGTTATATCTTGGGAACCCGTGAATATGTTTGATGTTTTATTAGCTTAAATTAAATATGAGATTTCACAGATTACGTCCTGTTAATTTCAGTTTTTTCCATAAGTATACATTTCCAACGTTTGCTACCCAAAAACGCAGCACTAGCAATACTCGTAGGAATTTTATGAGTCGAATTGCAAAAACTGCAACATTAATTAAAAAAAACGATAATTTGCTTTCTGCATATAGTTTTGCAAATCATATAATAGTCTCTTCTCAATGGAAAGAAGTAGAAACAACATTTTGCAAAACCTGCGGTATTTTTGCTGGGGAGTGATAAACAAAATAATAATTTGTTTATAATTAACAATGTTGCCAAGTTGTAAATAGTTTGCAAATGTAATATGACGTTGGTAATAAGTTGTTTATCACTCAGTACGATTTGCAAAATGTTGGTAATTTTTGGCTAGTTTATAAAAGTAACTAATTTGTTTAATTGCAATTTTAATATTATTGCCGGCCGAGCAACGTCTTGCAAATTTGATAATTTTCAGATCACGACATTTCTAACATTTGCTACCCAAAAACGCAACCTTCGTAATTTTCGCTGGAATTTTAGGAGTCGAATTGCAAAAAATTTAACAATAATTAAAAAAACGAGAATTTGCGTTATGTATTTAGTTTAGTTATGTATTTAGTTTTAGGTTACAAAATATATATTATTTATTATTATACCGCGTAAAATAAAGGGATAAAAACATATCTTATACCAAATTTTTATTTCAAATTTTGAGTTACAAATACTTTTTGCGTCCACGCAAAGGATATTGATAAAATGAATTAAATTCTACTTAAGGCTGTTGGACTCAAAACTAACCTCAAAAATCAATTGTCTAATTTTACTCAATAAATACTAATAACATTAAATACTTGTTTAATCCCAAGAAGCAGTACTTATTTTTTGAATAGAAGTGTGTATGCAAAGGTGAAAAAGTGTTTAAATTTAATACTGTTTGCGTGAAATGAAATTTTCTAATGTTCACGTTAGTTTTGAGGTTAGCATTAGAAAATTTCAGTTGTTTGCAAAAATTATTAAATTAAACACTTTTTCACTCTGCATATAGACTGTATTAAATGAGGCAAATTTTTGAGGTTATTACAGCTTATTTCGCGTTCAACCACTTCACTTCAAACATTATTAGTCAAACTTATTATACTGACGATCAGAAGACGAATAGGCACTAGTTATCTCAAGTTCAAAAAAGAGCATTGTCAAAAATGATTTATAAAATCGAGGAAAGTATTCCCATTGTTAATTATAACTAATATTGCTAGAGCACTGAATGCGAACTTCAGCAAAAAATATTTCAGGTTAAAATTGTATATTTAACAATAGAAATTTTAGAATTTATATTTTTGCTCTCTCCTTAGGTAATAATTGCAATTCTTATTCACTTTTAATGTTATATGGGGTCATATTATTCCGTAAAAGATTCTCTACGAATCTCTTTTGTACGTTTTTACCTAAAAATTAATTTTCGGAATTATACAATTGTTATTTTTATAAACAATATTTTTCTTAAATAATATTTTTTAACGAAAAAGTACAGAAGAAATGTGTAGAGAATCTTTCAGGGAATAAAACACGGCCTACAACGACATTAGAATTAAATTAGAATTGTCACTTTAAGCTAAAAAGAAAGCAAACACATAAAACTTAAGTAAAGTATTGCTAAATAAACAATTTTAACCTAAAGTATTTTTTGTCTAAAACTCGCCTTCAGTTCTCTTCCAAAATTAGTTACAATTAACAATAGGAATATTTCCCTTAATTTTATCAATCATTTTTAAAAATTTTTATTTTTGAGACTGAGATAATTACTGAACATCCTTAAAAGTTTAAAAAACAGCTTATATTAATGAATATGTTACGTACGAGATAATAATTTTTAATATTAAGAACCTGTGAAAGAGCTTTAACTATTACATAATATACCGGAGGTTCAAGCTGCCAAATTAATTTATTAATTTGTTTAATTTTGTGGGATCGTGACTACCATCTTATTAATTAAAGATGTTTCCTTTTTCGGCTGTCCTGTTACCGTTAAATTTTAATGATGAAAAGGGTTTTCTTTTGAATAACTAACGCACTGACTCTAGTTTAATTTTAATTTATTCAAATTAAAAGAGAATGAACTAAAAAGAACAGATGGTAAAATTCCAAAGGAATCAAGAAGACAAAGCAATTTCACATTTGACTTACCCTAACTTATAGCTACCGCCACACTTCATTCGCCAGAGAGAAGGAAGGAGCGGACAAGGATTAGATTTCTCGTTTTTGGGATAGGATGTAACTTGTCAGGTTCACAGCTTTCCCTGGACCGTCGCACTTCGTAGAGAACTACACTGGGCCCGAATCGCCGTTTCTATTCTGGGTGCACTAAGCTGATTTGCAGAATCGACACATCCTTCACGGTAGGGAACGATCTCTGCTGGTTTTGAATTTAAATGGCTACAGGTCTGTACGTCCTTATGTCACTTAAATTCGCATTCTGTCTTCCGTCGACTGATTATCCGAAAGTGTTTTACGTCCGTTCGTAGATCAGTCTGGGAGAGTCAATTAAATTGGTCAGATTAGGTCCGATGATGCCGTCATTCGATGCCGTCCCGGTTCGTCCGAATTTGCTAGAAACGTGGGTCCGTTGGTGCTGTTTGAAGGGCGACGTCCGTTGATATCTAATTAAAAATAAGGGGTCGAGTCGGTGTTACCGTTTGAAAACTTCGTTCCTGGCCAATGATTAACTTTAATTATTAATGACATCGCGGCCCAGCTCAGTTACGCGTCGAGTGCAGACGGGCAAGAGAAACCGTTTTTTTCCGGATTCCTTAGTACTTCTAGTCGGTACAAGAAGTAGTAAAGAACTGCAATGAGAATTTTGAGTATGACTGACTCGAAGGTACGAATGCATAGGTGAGGTAGGGCATTTTTGCAAACATTGCTCATTTTGATTGGATGATCGTTGTCAAGCGACAATTTGGAAGGGAACCATGGAAGGAAGCTATATTGTGAATCGCTGACTTAAAAAAAAAATGCTGATTGTCATAACGTGACTTAGAGACACGTTTGATTCCTTTAATTTAATATTTTTTTAATTATAATTTGAATTTGACTGAGTATTGGTTATTAATTGTTTTCAATTTAGTTTATTTATTTCAGTAGCTTGTAACTGCCCATTATCTTCAGTTAATAATTTTAAAAATATTTCGTAATAGTAAGAAATTGTTAATTAGGCAAGGGTGATTTATCTATTATTGTTAAGGGTTAATTATT
Organism: Andricus curvator; assembly: GCA_932195095.1. Taxonomy (NCBI): domain Eukaryota; kingdom Metazoa; phylum Arthropoda; class Insecta; order Hymenoptera; family Cynipidae; genus Andricus; species Andricus curvator. The sequence continues at coordinate 198,548 of CAKNYM010053231.1, forward strand.
ATAGGTCAGATCAGCTGTCAAAATAAATAATTTATTTACATAGGAAGGACGTTGGAAGATAAGGAAATGCACTAGCACCGCGAGCGAATCGTTAGGTGTAGTAGTGCATAGGTAGAAGCGTCAAACGTTGTCCGTATGATTACTCTCCTTGCAATGATTCATATTGTCGTCTTCTCTCTTTCCTTCTCTCTAGTTCTCACGTCTTTCTATCGTACACTAACTTATTGGCATGGGTGAAGGAATGTTCATGCTGGCTTATGTTTAAAAAATGCTTACGTTGCGTATATCTTCCTGGAGAGTTGAATTTAATTTTGAATAGGTTGAATACAAAATTTAATTACGTACCAGGACGGTTCTTAACAAATATATTATTATAATCTAACCAACAAATCAAAAACTGGAGTTACAGACCCTCCTACTTTGGCTGATCCTCTTATGTTTATAATGATGAATTTGCACATCTTTTCGTTTTTTAAACAGAACTAAACTACGAATATACAGGAAATCTTTAGGTTTTTTTTCTACTTTCGTTAAGTTAAAAACTAACATTTTACAAGCTCAACAATTACGTTAGAGTATCACAGTGCTGAACTGGTTTCGAAGGTAACGAAAAACTAAGGTTAACGCCTTTCTTAAAAAACGAACCAGCTTATGATATAATTTTTGAACTGCTAATAAATAATTAAAATTTTAAATTGCCTTTTTCTCTTATTCTAATAATGATGTATTGTCACATCTTATAGCTTCTTACAGACAAAAATACTTCGAATATACAGGAAAAGTTTAATTTTTTGTTTCTTTTCGACTTCTGTTAAGTTAAAAATTTACATTTTACAAGCTAAACATTAATGTTAAGAGTAGCATAGTCTTCAACTGATGAGGAAGGTAACGAAAAATTAAGGTTTACGCCTTTCTTGAAAAGCAAACGAGCTTACAATGTAATTTTTGAACTGCTAATGTTACGGTAAATTGTTTAGAAATAGAGGATTAATAACGTCAGTTCTTTGACCGTTGAAATTTCGAAGTTATTTTGCACTTCTTAGTAACTAAAGTAAAAGAAAATCTAATATGTGTACGTCCATATTAAAACAGCCCACTTCTTTTGGCTGTTTTGATATAGACGTACACATATATGTATCTTTAAACGAGAATTATCATCTTCACTCATTTTTAACCTGCTTCCGAAACTAGAGCAATACACCCTCCTACTTTGGCTTATTCTCTTATTAATAATGATGATTTTGCACATCTTTTAGTTGTTCAAAGACAAATAAACTTCGAATATACAGGAAATCTCTAGTTTTTCGTTTATGTTATACTTCTGTTAAGTTCAAAATTCGCATTTTACAAGCTAAACAATTATGTTAGAGTATCACAGGGTTGAACTGATTTCGAAGACAACGAAAAACTAAGGTTTACGGGGTAAGCCTCAATTTAAGTTTTAAATGTAAATTGACATCAATTATTATTTACGCTTCTCCCTCGTCGTCTGATTTTTCTTCCAGGTCGCTTTCGGATTTAAGATCCTAAGCTGCTTCCATATTGTCTTCAGTTTGAAGAGCAGTCAACCGTTCAATTTCCTCTACTAATTGTTCATAAGTGGGATTTTTAGACAGCGGTTTTGATAATTTCACAGAGTTCCGAAACCTCTATTTAGTTATCCTTAACAGCTCCTGCATTTCAGTTTTAAATTCATATTGCGTGTTTGGACCAACGAAACGTCTTTACTTTGAAGCCACGACTGAGAAAATATCACACTGGTAAGAAAAGCACTATTATAATAACACAAAATGAAGCATCTCATTACATAATCTAAAAGGTGCTTGTATCATCAAAAATACGTACGGTATATTGCGTTTGAAACTGTGGTATTGTCAAATTTTACGAATTTTCGATCTCCACGCCACGAAAATTTCGTTTTTAAATTAATTAAAGTTTGTGACTCATGATCTCCCTAACAGCACCACTGAAAAATTGACGGAAATTCGTTCCACCCATAGCAAGTAATTGTCGATACTGAGAATAGAATTGAAAAACGGGCATCAGTAAGGCCTTTTGTAGTACACAGAATCAGAAGACAATTTTCTATTGCTTGCCAGTTTTCCACGCAGTTTCAGACCTTCACTTTCTAACTCAACAAACTGCTGAACCCTGGTGAGAGGGAAGCCTTCCAAAGGTTGGAAAAGTTCTTCTGCTAACTTGGACTCGTTTTGTTCCTGTACTTGTTCCAGAAACTGTTTATTTTGTACCATAAGATTGGTGTTTTTCTTCTTGATTACCCTGAAATTTACAAAATGAATACATACATTATCAAATTAATTTCAGTAATAAAAGAGAATTATAAAACGTATTAGAACTAGTAGAAGATAAAGCATTTTATTATGCGAAGTCGGCCACTATTATGACATTAAATGGCATTTCTATATCAAAAATCCACTATATGTCTTCACTCCAGGTATATACTAAAATTTTGTATATTTTTTTTTTATATTGTATATTTTTCTTAAAAGTGAAGGTTAGTATGTAACACTATGTAATCCAATGTTTCAAAGGTGTAAACTATAAATGAACTAATCATATTTAATCTAAAAAGATTTCGCAAAGATTTAAAAAAGTTTGGAATGGTTTGCGTTTTTAAATTTAGCAGTTTTAGTTAGTTGTAATGTAGGCGGGGGGCGTGAGGTCCCTCCCCTGGCGCTCAAGCTATAAAGCCTATTGTGCCATACCCGTGTTTATTCTCAAGGCAGTACTCCGAATCCGGCCATCTTTCGCCGAGTGTTTTTGGATCTCGGTGGGTTTCGTTGTTACCAACGTTCTGAGATTATACCTCTCGGGTGCCAGGCATACCTATCGCACAGTAAATGACGTTCTTCTTTGTTGATCAGGCAAAGTGATCCTCACCCACTCTGCCATTCGGCAGCCTCCCTTAGCAGGCCGCCGAGAGGGGATATGGCCAGACTAGGGTGGACGGAGCGATTCTTCAGAGGTCATCAGTTACATGCACAGATTCGAAGCACTGGCTTGGTGTGTTATGTAAGTGTGTGTGTGTGTGTGTGTTCATTACTCGAAGTCGGCCAGCGAGCATCGAGCGTGGTGCCCCCTGTAGGAGCCCCAAGCGCAAGAAGAACGCTGACTCATTTTCGAGTCTTCTCAAAATCGGCTTGGACCCCCAAGGTTAGGTTAGGTAACAATTTTTATTATTTCTCGAATTTGTCAACTGCAATTTGTTCACAAATGTTTTCCTCATATTCATGAATTTTTTAAAATTTTTCCCATTGCCATTAACGTCTTCAAGCTCATTTACGTGGAACACTTTCAGCTTTCAAATGCCTATTTACTTATTACTCTAGCATTTTTTTTGGCTGAGTTATTAAGCTTCAGAGGCAGATGCCTATAATTTTGCCCGATAGTAAGGTTAGGTTCCAAATACGTGAATAGTGTAAACGAAGTGCAACCAGAACTTTTAATAGAAGAAGTAAGAAATTGATTTCATACCTGTAGAAAGATTTGTATTTTGTATTTATGTAGTGAAAATATTGTTTAAACTATGGTAAAAGCACACATTAAGAATTACAATGCAACACATCGGAGAGCCATACGTACGTGTAAGAAGGGTCAAGGGCAGTAACAATTCCATAGTACTATTTTTGTGACAGTTTTTTTCTCAATTATATGTTTGTTTTAATTCAAATTAATCGTATTGATGTTTCAGATGATTTTAGAGAATTTGTTATTTAGTTATAAATTCAACAATAAGAAGTACTAAAATAATCTAAATCGGTAACTAAATTCATGCACTTTTCCCCTTCTTTTTTAATAAAAACCATTTCAGCAAAAGAGCGTTTATATCTCTGATTCGTAGCGGACGATTCGATTGGCCAATGTAAGCTTTTCCAAAACGGCAATAAATTCTGTATTCAACATTACATTGGTCCAAAGTATCGAGTCTGTCTTTCCCTAATTTAAAAAATTTGTCAAGTTTAGTATCAACTCTAAAGACAGTTCTAATATTATCAGTTTCATTTAGAAGTCTTTTTATGTTATGTGCAATTTGGCCTAGAAAGGATACTGAGACAATTGCTTTTGAGTTTTTATTAGTATTGTCAATACCTTTCTGATCTTATTATTTCTCAATTAAAAAATCCAATTGAATGGTTTTCTTCTTTTTTGATTGTAAATTGTAGTCTGTTGTGATAGGAATTAAAAAGTGAAACAATGAAATTTATTTTATTTTCGGGAATAATTAAAAAGTAGTCATCAGTATAGCGTACATATATTGAAATTTCAAAATTGATTTGATTCAATACTTTTAATTCTACATTTTGTATGTCAATTTTTGATAAAATATCCGAAATCGGTGAACCTATAGGCATACCATGTGTTTGCTCATATCATTGTTTGTCAGGCCTCGAGTGCGCGGCAGAAACAATTGTCGAGAATATGAAGTTCCAGTATATGTAGGTCTTCTCATTTTTGACAAATGACTCTATTTACCTAGGAGCGTAGCGGTATCAGGGCTAATGCCGCAAGAGTGACAGAGATATTAATAAAGCACTCTTAGTGCTACATTGTGCGTTTTGATGTACGTCGTTCCCGCATGAGTTGGACAACTAGATAGTATGTGTCCTTGGTGCTCGGAGTGTGCATGACACGCTCGCCAGCTATCATGGAGAATGTCTTGGCTTAAAATATGGCGACGGTATGCTAAAGTGGAAATAACAACGTCTTGGCACGCCAAAATAAAACCCTCCGCGCCCGACTTTAATCCAGATGATTTGAGGAAAGCAAATGTTAGCTGATACGACATCGACAGATCCTTCACATTTCTGTGGAAGATGCCGTGCATCCTTTTGTCGAGGAGCTGTTCGCGGAAGTTTTTCTCCTGTGCTTTCTTGATGCGGGCCTTCAGGAGTGAGTAATCGAGATGGATAATGTTTAACGTGAACGGTACGGTATACAACCAACTCCTTATGTTACTTCCAACGCCATTAGGTTCTCCAACTAACGCCATCGCGCCTCCTGGAAGCCCAAGAAACATCCTGACGCCATCCGGCAACATCATCACCTACTCTCGGTCGAAGTCATCGAAAATTAATAGCGCTTGTCGGCAGGACCTCCTCTGCTTCGTAAATGGTTGAATACACCTTTTTTACCAATATATTTTTGACTATTATCTGACTTAACTCGTCCTCTACATTTCATGTCCTCCACCTTTCCTTTAATTTGCGAGACCCCTCACACTACGGTTTCCGGTCAGCAGTCTCCACTGCACACACAAGGCTTTACATCGTTCTCCAAAACTTCGAGAAACAAACTATGAGGTTGCTGCGGATGAAATGGCTTTTTTTATTTTCTTATAGTTGATATTTCAATCCAAAAATTATTTAATTTTAAATAAAAAACAGTTAAATTCATAAAATTTGTTTAATAAAATAGTAAAATCCTAAATCAAAAAAAGATTAATTTTCAACTAGTAACATAATATACCTAAAATCAAAAAGGGCCGTTGCACCTACAGAAACCTAATATATTCGTGATCGAATTCTCTGCCCCGGCTGACTACAACATCACAGGCAAGGAGAAGCAAAAGGACGAGAGGTACCGAGACCTTAAAAGGCAGTTGCGGTGACGGTACCCAAAATTTTCGGTTAAAACAATTTTCCTTGTCATCGACACTCTCGGAGGTGCGAAGCTACAGGGTCTGTTCCATAAGTAGTAGGACTGAATTTCTATAGCCCAGACGGGTTATAGAAGGGCCATGTTCATGCGGAAGTAAACCCTTTTTGTAGGGTTCCGTCACGCTCTCAAAATGGACCGCAAGCTCGAGCAGCGCCAGTCAAAAACGACTGATCTGCTCATTGCAGCTTTTCGTACTCCTGCTTAATCATGGTGAAAGTCTCGATTGCAGATTTTCCAAGTTCAACACAAAACTTCACCACGCAGCGCTGCTCGAGCATGCAGTTTAAGAACCACCGCAGGGTCCCACTGGGAGCAACTGCCGGTGAAACCCTCGTGTGTCTTGAGGATACGGAGCGACCTAAGGATGAAAGCCCTCTGCATCCATTTCGTAAGTGTCTTCGCATGTTTTTGGCATGCTGGTATGGCTTTGACGTTATGAAACAGTGATACAGGGTCTGTTTCACAAGTAGTAGGACTGAATTATATATATATATATATATCGGGTTCTGTCGGGTTTCTTCATCAGTCGAGACGGAAAGCCTTTGACCACGCTACCGGACGCATCCTCGGGTTGCGGATAGAGGGTCTCTGCACAGAGGGTTACTGCTAAGAATGGCTACAAACTAAATAAGTAGTCGCGGATAATGGTCCCGAAGGAAAAAAAACTAAATCAAGGCGTAAGCAATCGTGCCGAAGACTGCATGGTACCAGAGAGTGGTGTCTCAACCGGTGATGGACCCGCAACATCTCAATAGTTTTGGGTGGACGGATCGACTGCAATGGCGCGGTTACATGCTCTGTGGTACGAGAAACACTCAGAGCTCTCGCACTTTTCGCAACAACTGCTGCGAAAACGTGCCGAGGATCTCTGGAAAATTATTTAAATATGCGGAGCACCTACTCTACCGCAGCCGGAACAAGCTGGCAGCAGAGAAAGAGAGGCTACACTGAGACCAACCGCAGGCAGGCACCCAGTAGAGGAATAGCGATGCTTTAGGACTCGGAGAAACATCAACATCCAGGTTTCTCTCAAGCCTAAAGATCTGACTCAACTCAATGACGTGCTTCATGGAGATTTTTCCGCAGAGTCCGAGCTCTGGGCCATCCATTCTGTTGTATATGATGCAGCGAAAACTTTGGCGGATGCAAACCATAAAACAAAACCAACAGCTGATCATAAGGTCAAAAGGTCGACTCAAAAAGTCAAAGCTGTTGACCAGTAGGCCACACCAGAGAAGGTCGAGGCATTTTTGAGAGAAGACTACGAAGTCCAGCATCTCTGCAGTGCCCTTATAACACCTTAGCAGAAATGCCCACCTATCAACTGCTAAAGAGGTGAAAAAAGTACCTCATATCTAAAGTCAGAAGAGCCTATTCCAGAGTACCTGGTGTGAGGATGCATAGTGCTCCTTTCGAAGAGGAGCAACTGGTTTGACCCTAAAAATTACAAGCCAATAATTTGTCTAAACACGCTGTATGAGATCTCATAGCTATCCTAAGTAATAGGATTGTTCGGAAAATGGGACCTGTGTGTCGAGAGGTGTACGAACAACTCGGCTAAAAAAAAGACGTAGAAGGACTTCGGGAAAAACTGCTCATCAATAGGTGCGTCTCCAGAGACGCAGCATCCTACCAGCGCTGCCTGTCAATGTTCTGGATTTACAGGATTTTAATTCAACCTCCCATAGACTCTGGATAATCTCAAGATCTATGCTAGAAATGCAGAGCAACTGAATCTAGCTCTAAGGATTGTCTAGGAGTCCACTCAGAAGATTGGAATGGAGTTTGGATTAGAAAAATGCTCCAAGATTCATTTAAAGTGAGGACGACTTACTGCCATTTCCGAGGACACTAAGCTCGTCAACAGAAGCGGTATACGACACTATGACGCTGGGGAGACCTGCTCATACCTGTGCGTACGACAGAGCCGCATTCATTTTTTATAGATGTTACCATCTATAAAAAGATGCTCTCCGATGCAGATGCAAACGTCTTATCCGACAGATCTTTTGGAGTAGTTCCATGGACGCCGGACGAGTTCAGATCCCTCGACAATGGGTAACGAAAGGTTTTGCACATGAGCGAAAGATTGCACGTTAAGTCATCCGTTATAGCGAATAAATCTTTTTGTAGATTTGAAGCTTGATAAATAAAAAAAAAAGTCATCCGTTCTGCGACTTTTCTTTAGTTTAAGGTGCGAAGAAAGCATAACGTGGCACGAGGAACTTCTCCGCTGCAGTACTAGGTGGTATCAATAAGAACGTTTGGTGGAAGAAGTTCACTTCTACATACCAAGATCTGGCCTGCAAAGAAGCAGCATTCCACCAGCGCTGCCTGTCGACGGCCTAGTCCAGTCATCTGGTCGGAAAAATGGTGCTTTATTTGGGGGTGCATAATAAGGGGTCAGGTTCTGTGAACAGAATTTTGTCCCAGAACACGGAAATTTTTTTGGTAAAAGGTGCAAAATATCACATGGCAGTGGATTGGTGCTTTCCTGTGCATTTTAGGGATAAAAGTGTTCCTACCAAAATTAAAGTAGGTAAAATTCTGCGCTAAACTAAAAAAAAGATGTTCTACCACCAATCAAAGAACCCCGAATTTTTTCAAATTTTTTGCCAAAAATCACATGTTTCTTTTGGTTTCTCTGTAGCTCGGATCCTGATCGCCGGATCCAAAAATGGCCAACAGATGAATCAAAGTAGAAGTAAATACCTGTAATTTAAAAAAAAAACATTGTCCTAACTACAATAGATCGCGAGTTAGCACCTGCCGAAGGTGACCCATTTCGACCTGAATTTACAGGTAAATGCCCAGAGTTCAGTTTTTTGTAAATAACTCGTTTCGGGGTTGTCACAAAAGAAAGTTCCTAGAGAATGAATAAAAGAGGACTAAATTCTGCGTAAGCTAAAAAAAAAAGATGTTCGTACACCCAATAGGTCACGAGTAATGACCTTCCCAAATATACCTGATTTTTGTGCATTTTTTTTAACCGAAAACACCTTGATGAATGAACCTTGCAAAGTGTACCCTTAATCAGTTCGGTGAATAAATCATTACTTAAATAAATAAATTTCCATCACCCATCAAATGTGCATTTGTTCGGCATTTTTCACTAAAATTTCTATTAGGGAGGCTTATTATAGATCAATAATGAATATTTAATCACTTTAAATAAATAAATAAATAATTGTTTAAATAAATAAATTTTCATCATCCATCAAGTGTTTATTTTTTGCATTTTTTACTGCAATTTCCGTTGGGGGGGTTTATTATAATTAGCAAAATACCAATCCACTAGTAGAAACACTTGTGTTACATTTTTAATTAATTATTAATAATGATTTCTACTTGCCATATTTATTTCTTTGAAATATTTTTTTGGATTATGTACTCGTACTCGTTTCCACACCACCTATGAGGTAGAGTACTCAGCGCTTTTTTTTTAAGGTGGTAACTCATATTTTTGATTTAAAAGAAAAATATTTTCAACTCACAATGCTACTACTAGCATGCAGCACGCAATACTGACGATAAGGATGCTGCAAGTGTAGGGACCGAATGCCCGTGGTCCATCCACCCCTTCCTCCCTCCATTATGCTGTCTATGAATGATTCCATTCACACTCGAAGCATAATCTACACATTGTAATCTCTAGGTCTAGGTCTGTACAGACAGCCTTCAAAGTTTTACACAATACAGTCATTGTAGAAATGTCCGTGGCATAAAATTACGTAGTCAGATTTTGAACAGCATTAAGAAAACTTATAAAAACGATAAATTATTATTAATAATGCATTAAAAATGTAACACAAGTATTTCTACTAATGAATTGGTATTTTGCTAATTATAATAAATCCCCCTAACGGAAATTGCAGTAAAAAATGCGAAGAACTGCACATTCTATGGGTGATGAAAATGTATTTATTTAAACAATTATTTATTTATTGATTAAAAATTTTTAAATATTCATTTTTTATCTATAATAAGTCTCCCTAATAGAAATTTGAGTGAAATGTGCCGAACAAATGCACATTTGATGGGTGATGGAAATTTATTTATTTAAATAATGATTCATTCATTAATTAAAAGTGGTTGATTATTATTAATTTGATAATTAAATAATTATTTGATCACTATTACTTGACTTAAAAACTTATATGTTAAGAAAATTAACGTAGTTTGTTCCGCGGTGCGATTTAGTCACCGAACTGATTAAGGGTACACTTTGCAAGGTCATTCGTGACCTATTAGGGGTAGGAAAAAATTTTTTTTTTAACTTACGCAGAATTAAGTCCTCTTTCATTTATCTCCTTAAAACTTTCTCGTGTGACATCCATGAAACGAGTGAATTCCAAAAAACACGACTTTCGGGTTTTCGGTTAAAAAAGCACAAAAAACCGGTATATTTGGGAAGGTCATTACTCGTGACCTATTGCGGATACGAGCATCTTTTTTTTAACATACGCAGAATTTAGTCCTCTTTTATTCATTCTCTAGGAACTTTCTTTTGGAACAACCCCGAAAGGAGCTATTTACAAAAAACTGAACTCTGGGTATTTACCTGTAAATTCAGGTCGAAATGGGTCACCTTCGGCAGGTGCTAACTCGCGATCTATTGTAGTTAGGACCATGTTTTTTGTTGAAATTACAGGTATTTACGTCTACTTTGATTCATCTGTTGGCCATTTTTGGATCCGGCGATCAGGATCCGAGCTACAGAGAAACAAAAAAAAAACATGTGATTTTTGACAAAAAATTGAAAAAAATCGGGGTTCTTTGAAAGGCCATAACTCCTAGACTATTGATGGTAGAACACCTTTTTTTAGTTTAACGCAGAATTTTACCTACTTTAATTTTGGTAGGAACACTTTTATCCCTAAAATGCACAGGAAAGCACCAATCCACTGCCATGTGATATTTTGCACCTGTTACCAAAAAAATTTCCGTGTTCCGAGACAAATTCTGTTCACAGAACCTGACCCCTTATTATGCACCCCCAAATGAAGCATTTAAGAGAAAAAAAATGACTCCTCCAAAAATTACCGGATAAAAGTACCAGATGACAGGACTAGCCTGCATTGACTTCCGGAAAGCTTTCGATTCAAATTCCTATAGAATTATCATCTCTCTGTTGACAAGCTTGAAGGTCCATCCATACATAGTGAGACGCTTGGAGAGATCGATGCTCCTCTGGAAAACCAGATTCATCATCTCATCTAGAAATTATCGTGTGACAACAAACGGCGTCACCTTCCAGAATAGCGTGTTTCAGGACAACATCATGAGCCCTCTCCTGTTTTGCTTCACACTTCTGCCACTATCTCTCTTATTCCGCAATTCTCCTGGGTACATCTGCGGTGAGACTAATCACCACGAGCATAAGGTCACTCACGTATTTGATATGGCTGACCTGAAGATCTATGCTTCTGTCGCAAATCAGCTTTAGAATGATTTAAGTGTCATCGAGAGGTGCACAGGAAAAATTGGTATGAACTTTGAATTGGACAAATGTGCCAAGATAAATATGAAGCAGATACAAGCGTCTCCTTCGACAGATTAGGTTTTCCAATTTGTCGACGTTGAACAAAGGAGAAATTAACTGAAAAATTTTTTAAATATAAAAAGCTCCTGGTCTTCATGTTCTTGACAGTTGTATGAATAAAAACATATTTTGAAACAGTCTTTTAATTAAAAAGTCTGAAAAAATACCTCAATAACTGATAAAAAAACTACGAAAATATCGGAATAATACGTCCGATCTGTTCGAAGCTTTTTCCAAACATAACAAGCGTCGCCATGGTAACAAGGGCTGAAAAACAAAAATATAACATGCAGGGCAGATGCCCGGAAAGCAGGCGTACCAATTTTCCAACACATGCTCCTGAATGCTTTCTTAAATCTAATAAGCCTCCTCTCATACAGACACGCCAAGCGAGCACACACCGTCAACTTTTAATTTTCACCTGTAAAACAACATGAAAACCAATGTAATTAGTTATTTGTAATGATAATTTTGCAAGCAGACTACAAGACGGTGTCTTGCATACAGTATAACCACTCCGGGGACGTTGGATTTCCTCTTTTGTGTTACATGGTTTTCTGGGACACTATCACTCCCGAGGACTAGGTTTTCATGCCTGCTTTTTTGAATAAATCAGAAATGAGCAATGGAAGACTTCGAAACATGGAAGGACAGAGTTCTCATTGTTAATAATAAAGAATTCCACTCTCCAAGAACGTCATTAGGTAAAATTCTGTTTCCCTAGACTAGATTTAATTGTTGAGGGAGAGTATAACTATGTTCGTTCAAAGAACTTTCGAATTAAACAACTGTTCAGTCGCAGAATAACGTCTGACTTGCAATGAGTTAGACCGCGTTGTTTTCAAGACTCCCATCCTCTCCGTGCAACCAAACTGACATTCTGAAATCCGTTTATCGATTCGCTTCTGGAATGATCTGAAATAAACTGACCCTTTCTGACCCTCTATGTAATCTTGAAATATAAATTTTCTCGATTGATTCAGTTCCTGGCAACGTTTAGATTTTGTGACATCTATGGGGCGCTTTCTTCATGAGTACACGCATGCCGGGTCTGTCGCGGAGTTAGCTTCTGGTCCTGCATAAGCTGGTTTATCGCCATTATAGAAGTTGAGTTTGGACTCGATCATTCTTGGCACGCCTTATTCATATTGATAATTTTTGATTTGAGACATATTTAGACAAATCTCTGCAGCATTATCCTCTTGCG
>CAKNYM010053231.1:225975-273208 GCA_932195095.1 Andricus curvator
GACGCTCCAAATCCTTCCCTTCCCTTAATTTGCGAGATCCCTCACAATGTTCGTTGCAGATACTTTGTTTCTCGCCGACAGTTCGGAAGACCAAATCTGCCGGATGAGACGTTTGTATCTGCATCGGAGAGTATCCTTTATAGATGTCGCGTCCTGAATGCGGCTCTGTGGCACGCCCAGCTATGTATAGGTCTCTCCAGCGCAAAGGTGTCGTATAGCGCTTCTGTCAACGAGCTCAGGATCTTCGGGGATGCCATTAAGTTTTCCTTTCTTCAAATTAACCTTGGCGCATTTCTCTAACCCGAATTCCATTCCAATCTCTTGAGTGTACTCTTGGACAATTTTCAGAGCTAGATGTAGTTTCTCTTGATTCCTAGCATAGATCTTAAGATCATCCATGTAAAATACATGAGTGACCTTATGCTTTCGGTTTCCAGGTTTTCCGCAGAGATACCCTTCGGAATGGCGAAGTGCGAGAGATAGTGGCAATAATGTGAGGCAAAAGAGGAGAGGGCTCATGGTGTCGCCCTGAAATACACCTCTCTGAAAGGTGATACTGTTAGTGATCACACGATGTTTTCCAGATGAGATAGTAAATCTGGTTTTCCAAAGCGGCATTAATGTCTCTATGCACCTCACGATGTGTGGATGAACCTTTAGGCTTTCCAACAGACAAATGATAAGTCTATGGGAGGTTGAATCGAAAGCTTTCCGGTAATCAATCCAGGCCATCGATAAAAATCGCTGATAGTATGCTGCGTCTTTACAGACACATCTATCGATGAGCAAGTTCTCCCGACATCCCGCTACGCCTTTCTTTGAGCCACGTTGTTCATACATCTCTCGCCATACAGGTCCAATTGTCCGAACAATCCTATCATTTAGGATAGCTGTGAAGATCTTATATAGTGTGTTCAGACAAGTTATTGGCCTGTAATTCTTAGGGTCAGCTAAGTTGCCCGTCTTCGGCAGGAGCACTGTGCGCCCTTCCACCAACCACCCCGGAATAGCCTCTTCCGACTTTAGATATGAGGTAAAAATTCGGGCCAGATGCTGGTGGGTTGAAGGAAACTTCTTCCACCAGAAGGTCTTGATGCCATCTGGTCCCGGAGCGGAATAGTTCTTCATGCCTCTTAATACGTTTTTCACCTCCTCGGTAGTGATAGCTGGGCATTCCTCCTCAGCTGTGATGAGGGCATTGCACAGCTCCTTGAAGCTGTTTATGTTCTTTGAGCCTTCTTTAAGTGGATGTTGGACGTCGTAGACTTCTCTCCAAAATGCTTCGACCTCCTCTGGTTTAGGCGGATGGTCGACAGTAACTGGAGGGTCTTGGAAGAGTCGAGATGGGTCAGACGAAAACTGTTGATTTTCTCTGACCCACCTCTCTCTCCGCTCTAGACTTCTCCTAGCGTCAGATAGTACTCGTATTCTGTCAACAATATGCTGCCTGATGGTCAGTAGCTTTGACTTGTTGATTGTGTGATGACGGATCCGCAGTTCGCGCGTGAACTGTCGAACCTTGGCAGTGAAAGTCCTGCCAGATGTTATGTAGTCAATCACACACTGAATGCGGGACGCGTACTGTCTTGCCCAGCCTATCTTTGTGCTATGTTGATGCATTCGTCTTTTGGTCTTATGATCAACCGTTGGTTTTGTTTTACGGTTTGCATCTGCCAAAGTTCTCGCTGCATTGTACACACTACAATTGATAGTCCAGAGGTCGGATTCTTCGGAAAAATCTCCACGAAGCTCATCATCCAGTTCAGTCAGATCTTTGGGCTTGGGAGAAACCTGAATGTTGATGTTTCTCCGGGTCTTGAAGCATCGTTCTCCCTCTATTGGATGCCTGTTCGAGGCTGGTCTCAGTGTCGCCTCTCTTTCTCTGTTGCCGGCTTGTTCTGGCTGCGGTTGTGTAGGCGCTCCGCTTATATAACCCCTTTTCCGGAGGTCCTCGGCACGGTTTCGCAGACGTTTTTGCGAAAAATCCGAGAGCTCTGGGTGTTTCTCGCACCACAGAGCATGCAGTCGCGCCATGTAACCTTTTCGTTCAGGGGCCATACTGGTATCATAGCACTCCAGCAGGTCGTCCCTGAGTCGATCCGTCCACTCAAAAGTAACGAGATTCCGCCGGTCAATCGCATTGACTCCGTCTTGATTGGCTCCCCCAACTCTAGGGTAGTCGGCATTGTTGTCCGACCCATTGTCGGGAGCCCTGCGCGTTCGATTGTTTTGAACCGCACTTCCTACAACTATGTTTGGTGTTGTCATTGTTGTTCCCACGAGCAGCTAGGGAAAAGGGTTAGTCCATCCTTGTAGAGCCCCGCGTGCAAGGATAAGGCTGATACTCTGAGAGGTCGCCCGGTATCCCAGAGTCACCGTTTGAGACACCACACCCAGGTGCCATTCAGCTTTCGGCACGGTTGTTACGCCTCCGCTTGGGGGTTATTCCTTCGGGACCATCCCTGGACAATTGTCCGCGACTGCTTATTAATTATTGTAACCATATTCAGCAGAAACCCTTGGTACAGGGACCCTCTATCCGCAACCCGAGGACACGTCCGGTGGCTTTGTCATAGGCCCTTCGGTTCGAATCCCAAGGAATCAAAACCGAATACCGAACCGAACGAATATATATATATATATATATATATATATATATATATATATATATATTGACGTTTTAGTTACGTGCAGCTTTTGATTGAGTTTTGGGATATGTTGGTAACTGGTGCTCGAATTGATAACTCCAGTACGGTGATGTGTCAATAAATTCTCTGTTACTTTTATTTGAGGGTTCAACTGCTCGGTTGGGGTTTTGACAGCTTGGTTGAGAGTTCATTTCCCTAGGTAAGGCCTTGTCGCTTTGCTCTGGGGTCATGTCTCTGCTTGGTAGTTTGACTATTTTGTTGGGAGTTTCTTTTTTTCTTCTTGAAAATGGATTGATCAGTTCTGTTATGAGAATGTTTCATTCACAATTTCCCTGCGCTATTCTCCTCGCGAGGGCATTTCAATCTTTATGCTTGCGTCTTATGGCCGGTATGAACTTGATTGTGCCTCAATTCTTCTCACCGTTGCTCTCTGATCTTATAACTCGGGTGTGGTGGTGTGGGGATGTCTCGTCTGTGGTTTAAGTCGGGTCATCAGGTGGTAAATCAATTTGGGAGGCTTCTCTGTGTCTTGTATATTGTTGTCTGCTAACAAGTTGATAATATTTTAGGTTATCAATGGGGAGTGGAAGGAATTGAAATTCTTTCTTTGGGTCGAAATGGTAGAAGTTGACGGAAACGGTTGCTAATTAGAACAAACTACGCCTGGCCGAGACCTTGCGCGGCGAGGGGGAGAATTTCACGGGTGAGCTGCCTACCGGGATAAGCAAAAGCTCCCTGTCCAAGCTTTCCAAACTTCTTTCCAGCCTGCGAAACAGTTCCGTCGCCGAGGGGAGATTTTCGGCCGGGGGCTCAGCGAGGGCCGGGATTGAGCTCCCTACGGGAATGAGCGAAAACTCCCGGTCCAAACTTCTTTCCAGCCTGCGAAACAGTTCCGTCGCCGAGGGCAGATTTTCGGTCGGGGGCTCAGTGAGTGCCCCGATAGTTAATGCCTCCTGGCGGACACGGGGGGAAGGAGAGGGGATAAACTCGGTGGAAATTCCGGAATTCGTTCTTTCGGGATTCCGACCGAATAAAAAGCTGGACTTTCTGGGTCGTATTCCGGACTGAGAGAATCTAACCAGCAATCGGGATACTGCGGGTCGTATTACGAACTGGCGAAACCCGAGCGCGGAGACGGTAGCCTGGGTGAAGAAACGGTACCGGAATTTGACATCTGCGTGGTCGTGGTTTAGACGTTTCCAGGGTTTTCCGGGACGCTTGTAGGGTTTCTGGCAGACTACTTCATGAGGTACGCAAGACGTTTCGAAGGATGGACCTACCGGTGGGAAACAAGGGGTAAAAGGCGTGAACGAACCGGCCCGAGAATACTGCTGCTGCTGCCACGCGGGATTGTGATCACCGGAGCGTATAGATTGGTTGAACGAGTACATGAAGGGCTAAAATCACTCCGACATTGTGATGGAGAAAAAACTCAACGAAAACAAAAGTGGTCCGCGCGAAGGGGAGGAAACGAGAAAAAAAAATCGCGACCCGAAACCCGAACGAAGGAAACGCGAGAGACTCGATCAAAAGTCACAACCTTGGGGTAATAACTCCCGAATTGAGCCCTTTCTTAGGTCGTTCGGTCGACAGTCCGGCGACTGGCAACCGCCGATCCCAAGCGAACGAACAAGGAAGAAATCGCGATCGCGTCACACACTACCGAGGAACGAGATGCAACTCGCCCGCGAGATTTTTTGACAAAGTTCAAATAAACGATGAAAATTCGACGGACACTTCATCACTAAACTGGATCGCTGATGGAAAACCTCCGACACCATGGAAGCTGGAAGATTCTGGATCCTGGGCGACTCCTGAGGAATTTGGCTGGACGCTAAAGTCACGAACTGAAAAGTTGATTCGCGAAAAGAAGAAAAAAAAGAAAACTGGTGAGAATAAAAAGGGGCCGGAATTTGAGCACTGGAAAATGAATTTAATTATAACGTTCGGAGTACAACTCTAATCGGAATAATCGCCGGCGTGAAATCGTTATCTAAGATCCGATCCGCTTCTCGCTCGAAAAGCAACTGATAAGCTCCTGACGATTTTTTAGCGATTCGCAACAGTCGAGACAGTTGAAGCTTACGCTGAATATAACGCTGAACATCAAACATTTGAAAATCCTATTTTTCAAAACAAACTCATTGTAGAATTCCTGACTAGCAACCGAAAAGTCAAAATCATCTTTTATTTAAAAATAAAAGAAAGTTAAAATAAATTCGCGGCAAACGTGAGCTTGAGATTTGAACGATCCAATTTCCGAGGATAAGTTGGCCGCCTTATTTTCGGAAAAACGAAAAGCTCAAATCCCAAACCATGCTTGAGGATTAAACACGATGGTCGTCAAATATATGAATTATATCAAAGTTACTGTTTCCCATGAGTCAGGATCACGTTTCACTGTTTACTACGGTTACAGTAAGTCAATCATTGATCGTGGTCATCAGAATCCTCATGGAGTAGTTGAACGTTCCTTCATCAGGAGTGCATTCCATATTCTGCCAATTCATTTGAGGCATTCAAGTCGGCATGCCATACTTTCTAGCCTCGCTGGTATACTTTGCCGTCAGTTTTACAGTAAGTTTATCACACGACCATTTTTCGCGAAAGATGTTAAGACTAATTGAACAATTAAAAGCTACTTTCTTCAGTTCGATATCACTGAATTCTTAACGAAGTTATTCTTCCAATAGAATGAATTAATTTGGTCATACCGTCCAATAAAAAAGCAATGGATTCATGTGTCAAGGAATCATTGTAATATTGAGAAATCCAAAACTAAGATTGGAATTAGTTAAGACAGACATTATAAACATTGAATTGAAACCTCAAAAAGTTTAAAGAGGCTTCAAAATTATGAATTGAACTACATTTTTAAAAATGAAACGAAGTATTCTTTTGTCATAGTTTAATTTATTGAGACTAAAATCTTGTGAGTGGAAAAAAGTCAAAATTGAAATGTCTTTAACAATGTTAGATAAACGGTATTTTAAATGATTAGATAAATGTCCTAAATCTTTAATGTTTCGAACTATATTATTGATTTCAAAATTTAAACATTTTCTTTGAAAATTAAATTTTTTTCTTTCAAATTTTGGAAATTATTTGTAATTTAAATTATGCAAATTACCGTATGACTAAATTTATTCATAATATTGGAAGAATAACTTCGTTTTGATACAACGGTCTAAGAAAATTCACAGTGTGGGATACTCCAATTCACTGAATATAGGGTAAACGTACCAGTATTCGGACAAACAGCGTTACTCTCGTATTTAAGTTGTTACAGACCCTTTGTTTCTGTCTTTTTTCTAACAAATGTTCGCATTTTTGAACTGTGTGCGTACTGTATCCGACTTCTACCAAGTTAAAAAAATTCTGCACAGAAGGTCGGACATATTAAAAATCTCCGCATATACGGTATATAAATTGTAAATATTTTCAAAATTTGTAAGTCTCTCACATTTGATAAATGCAGCCATTCAAGTTAAATCACAATTTAAATATTTGACAACTTCAATCAAAAATACTCTCGTTTTCTGACAAAATATAGCGCACAGCCCCAAAAATCGTTTACAGGTTTTCTTTGCCTTTCGTGTTACAGGAAAGTATAAAAAATGCAAACACCTATGTACTTTTAATAATTATGGTGTATTGCACTATTCCTACTATGAAATACACAGGATTGTCCGACCCCTAGCACGTGTTCGGAGACTGGTGCTTTTACCCTATTTATACAAATCAAGGTCAGTCACTTTCCGCAGTATCATGGGTTATTTAAACTACATCCTGAGGATATATGGTGACACTCCGAGAAAACTCATGGAAAATTGGATACATACTAATAGAACTTTGGTTAATCTCAAGGAGGAGCGCACCTTCTTAATTATATGTAGAAAAGAGGCCCTGATTCCAGCAAATATTCAACACCAAACTAGCAAATTTAATTTGCATAATTTAAATTACAAATTATTTTCAAAATTTGAAAGAATTTAATTTTCAAAGAAGATGTTTAGATTTTGAAATCAATAATTTGGTTCGAAACATTAAAGATTTAGGACATTTATCTTATCAATTAGATTTTAGTCCCAATAAATTAAAGTATGACAAGAGAATACTTCGTTTGGTTTTTAAATACGTAGTTCAATTTACAATATTGAAGCCTCTTTAAATTTTTTGCTGCTTCAATTCAATGTTTATAATATCTGTCTTAACTAATTCCAAACTTAATTCTTTATAAATAAGGACTACTTTCTTTTAAACTTTGTGTAAAAAAAATAATTTTTGGTTCACTCCAAAAATTATGTTTCTTATGAGATCGCGACGAATTAAAATGTTTTTGGATTTCTCAATATTACTACAGGTAAACAATTTTGTATAACTTTCTTAATTATGATTTAAAAATGTTTTACCAGTTTATAATTTTTATTCGAAACCACCATGTCATGAGCCTATTACGTCCCAGAAAAGTGAGCGTTTAGATAGCCCTTTACCGAACAGTATCAGCCATTGACAGTTTATTAGTTCGAAACGCCGCCGCACTGACGGTTTATAAGTTCCACAAATGGCCACTGAATAATGTACAATGTGTTTCATACGTTGTGCCTCTATAGGTTCATAACCTGGTGGTTTCGAATAAAATACCTTGCATCACTCGTAGGGTTACACACGTCTTTACGCGGGATATTCAATGTTCGCAGTAGCTATTTCTAACTATTAGCACACATTCTTATCTGTCATATTTCATACAAAATCTATGGATTTAAAATAGCTAATCATTGCGAATCACGAAAAAATGACTTTTGTTCAATAGTTTGTTTATAACATTATAAAAAAAATTTTCTTACTCTAACCTACTGGACATTATTTAAAGTCATTGCATTGATTTATCACCTGTTTTAGTAAATGTGAAAATCTTAAAAGAAATGATATCACTGAAAAATTAGATAAAAAAAAAGTTTTAAACTTTGTTGTTAAATAACGAATTTTTATATTCAGTCAGAGTGAAATATTGGCAGTTACTCGTTATGGCTCGACGACTCACGCTAATTTCTAAAAATGAAACATCAAAATTAGAGAAATTAGGATCCCAGATCCTCTGTAAAGGACCGAGATTTAATGGATAACTTGGTGGGTTGGGGATCCCAGATCGTCTACGTAGAGAAACAGAATATTGGAGGTATTGGGATCCCAGATCCTCTTGGTAGAGGACCGAGAGGTTTGGTGATGAATAGAATCCCAGATCCCTCTTGACAGAGGACCGAGAGGTAAGAGCAGAAGCAAATCCCAGATCCTACTGACAGAGGACCGAGAGTTAAGAGTAGAAGCAGATCCCAGATCCTATTGACAGAGGACCGAGAGGTTAGATGATAACTAGAATCCCAGATCCTACTGTTAGAGAGTCGACAGCGGAAAATAAAAGAAAGAAAACTAGTAAGGGGTCTGAGCGGGGGAAAAACAACTAAATTCTACAGAAGACACTTACAGCCACGTGGTTAAGTAAAAGTGATAAGTGGGTTTATTTTTTATTTTTCGGGGTTTGACACATAACAACACTTTATTTTCTCTTTAACAAACACGTCACAAAAGGTTTAGGTCGCGATCATAGATTGTTTGAGCAGAGCGTCATCCTAGCTGGGCATTGCTTTGAACGCTAAAATGGAACGACCTCCTCGTTGGCCGACTACTGGGTCGGTAAAGTCGAGCTAACCCTCGCTAGACGATGACTGGATTGGTAGTAACTCTGAGCTAGCCGCGAGCGAATGTCTCCAGCGTCTGAGAACAGCGGTGCGGCGCGAATTACAACTGATCGACCTATCGATGTATCGATTCGTCAAATGTCGCCACTGGCGCGCGAAAATTCAAATGATCAAAGTCTAAAAGACTTCTTGACCTATATTAAAGGATTGCGAATTTGAAACAACCATAGTTAAAATAAAAGCATTTTCCGGTCGACCAGTTTTAGCATATTTAGGAGCTGTCGTTTCGCGCAGTGTAACGTGAAAGAATTTCAGATAAATTTAATTGTGTAACAGCTCGAGTATTGTCCAAAAAAGGAGCTTTCTTCTCACTGTGGAATTGTGGAAGTGGATACTGTAGTGAAGGAGCAAAACGAAAAAGTGAAAACCGAACCTTGGGAGTTTGAGGTTAGGGGACGAACCGGAAGGATCAATGAACAGAAGCGCCGGTGACACACGTGGCGAGAGCGTCAACTAGGACTAGGTGGTAGTCCGACGACAGTCGTGATTGAGGGGAGAAGTATCAGCTGACGGCAAGAAGTGTCAGCTGACGAGAGGAGAGAGAAAGAGGTGGAGAGACAACCGCGTCTTAGAGGTAGAAAGAAGAACAGCGTGATGAGTGGAGAAGGAGAGAAGAAGAGGAAGATGGAGGCTTGATGGAGGCTTGATGGGAGATGTTTAAAGTGAAGTGGGAGAAGGAGAGGGAACGAGCGTACCTGGAGAGCAAAAGAGAAAGGGAGAGGCTGTCGGAAGAAATGTCGAAAGTGCAACAGAGCATCCAGGAGCTCAACCTCAATGTTGAAGCATGGATAGAGAAGGCGAAGGATATGGAATCGATAAAGGAGGGAGAGTTGTCAGCAACAAGAAAGGAGAGAAAGATGAAGGATGCGAGCAGTCAGACGGTGGAGGAGGAGATTGAGAGTACATGGAAGTACCCACCAAAGTTGACGAATTTTTAAAAGGAGGAATCTGAGAGTTCTGGGGGTTAGTGAAAAGGACTATGAGGTGGCGAGCGTAGTGGGGAGCTTAGCGGCCCATACACAGCGTGTAGGAAAAGTGGAGCAGTCCTGGAAAATCGATGGAGGGCTAATGCTGAAGCTGAAAAAAGCTGAGAATAAAACAGAATTTTTGGAAGCAAGGGGTAAGCTAAAGAATACAGGGATTTCGATAGACGAAGACTGGATTGAGAGAGGAGGTGATTGAAGATTGGCTTGGGAAAGAGAAGGACAGAATGGCAGGTATGGGAATAAAAGTGAAGCTGAGATATATGAAGGCGAAAATCGGCGAGACCATATGGAAATGGAATGACAGGGAGGAAAAAATGGAGGTGATTCGGCTGGAGGAGAAAGAAGAGGACCACAAATAGGTAAAGGAGGGATGGAAGAAGTAGAGGGGTGAAAGTGGAAAAAACGTGAAAAACAGAGCAAAGCGTACTGTTGTGTGTACACGTGATGGGGTGGCAGATTAGGTTAGGAAAAGTGGTAGCTAAAGAAGAAGTGTGAGTAGGTAAGCGCCTGTTTTGTAAATCAGATTAGAAGTGATGAGGAGTGCATGTGAAAGAAGAAATGAGAGTAGGTAAACGCCTGATTTGTAGTTCGTGATTTAAAGTGATGAGGAGTTTATGTGATTTTCGCTTTAGTTTAGCATAAAATGCCAACGGCAATACCACTCTGGAAACACCAGTTCTCGTAAGATCACTGAAGTTAAGCATTGTTGGGCACGGTTAGTACTTGGATGGGTGACCGTTCAGGAATACTGCGTTGCTGTTGGCCCGTCGTGGGTGTGGTGGGCCCACATTGGTAGTAAATATCCACCTAGAAACACTACCCGAATCGGGTAGTGAGGCAATGAACTTTCGAGTTCAAACTGCTAATCAATTTTTTTTTTTAGCATACAATAAATAAAAGAAAGAGTGAGTAAGAAGGAGTTTTTTGTTACTGATAGTGTAAAAATATGAGAAGAAAGATGGATCATTTATGAAAGGATCGAGGAGTTATGAGTTTTGTTTTGCTTATGTTAAAAGAATTAAAGTGAAGAGTTTACTTGTTTTTACTTTCAGCATAAATTATATGATATAAAGTGAGAGTATGGATGAGAGAGTAGGATGTTAGGGTATGGGCACTCGCTTCCGCTTATTGTAAGCATGGAAAGAAGGAGAAAGTAATCTTAGGGCAGGGCTTCCGTTTCCCCTTAATGTAAAGAAGGATAGGGATAGTATAATAATTTAAGGTAGGCTTACATTTAAGGAGATTGTAGAGAATTGTTAAGGTTTTTAAGGACTCTTAAAATCCTGTAACTTCCTGAATTAAAAAAATAATAATTTTAGCAATAAACTTGACCCACCCAACACTAAAGTTTCACGAAGTTTTAATTAAAACCACTAGACCCCCATACAACTCTGATATTCAGGAAATGGATTGACCCAACAGGACGATCGACGTGGAGTGTGAAGTTGGCAGTATGAACGGAAGCGAGTACATGTAGCGCAAGTAAATGACAAGTGATAACAAGAATTTTCTTCTTGGAATTGGATTTGGCTGTAACTCGGCGTTTACACACGTATATTTGTGAAGAAAAATTCCCCCTAATCTTTTTTGTAAATTCTAAAAATTGGCGGAGTTATGAGACTTTGAAATTTTGGGTAACTTTTCTTTTCAAAAGTCCATGTTTCGTTCTAACTAACGGATTTAACTTTTCAAAGGCTAAAATTGATTGTAGCGACATTTAGTTGCAGATGAGAAAATGTCAGTAAAGAAAAAAACAAAACTTAAATTTGTTTAAAAACTCAAAAAACTAAAATAGCGTTTTTAAAAATCCATGTTATTAAAATTTTTAAATTTTGTTGTCAAAAGTAGCCATAAATGTGCTCTAAAAGTCCTGTAAGTTTCATATTGGCATATATCCTTTCTTTTCCCATCCTAACTTCTCCCCATCTTTTTCTCTTTATTTCTTCTTCTAAGTCTGAGATTAATATAATAAAGAAGAGAAAATTCTGTCTGATTCGGTGGCTCTATATTATTTCCCTCAACTTCTTTTTTCAATGCATTCGATAAAACAGTTACATATATTGTATACAATGCTGACCGAGGGTTTCTGCTGGATATGGTTCCGAAGGAAAAAAAACCCCAATCCAAGGCGTGAACTACCTTGCCGAATGATATGATATGAATATGTATGATATGTCGATGAATGATAGCAGGGAATGGTATCTTAAAACGGTGTCTCTGTCATACTGGGCGACCTCTCAGAGTATTATTGCCTTATCTCTACAAGTGGGGCCCGGTAGGGATCGATCAAATATTTCCCTAGCTACTCGTGGGAATATAATGCGTTCTTTCCCAAATAAAAAACAAAACAACCAGGAGGAGTCAGCAACGACCCCTCTGGAAAAAGCAACTTCTCCCGAGAAGATGGAAATTGCCAAAGGAGTCTTGAAGTATACTTCGGAATCTCTAAGTGGAGAACTGCCTGGGTGCAACCCTGGCATAGCGGGAGGTAGGGACTTAGGTGGACCTGCGTGCGATGATGGTGCCGGGAGGTCAAACCAAACGGTAAGACCAGGACGAACTAAATTATCGGGAGCTGCTGAGAAGAGGTTGACATTGTGATAGCAGCACACCGAATATAAAGGAGCAGAAGAAGGTGCGGCTGAGAGATCCAACAAACTTTTAGAGCTAGGCCTTGCAAAGTCACCTTAAAATGGCCATAGTCGCCGAGGGGTTCCCTGCAACCAAACTCAATGACGACTAGGTCAAGGCAAGATTTGAAGATTGACACTTCAAGAATGATGCATTTTTCGTCATTTGTTCAGACAAAATGACCCAAACTTGGCTCATTGAAGCTGTTGGCGAGTTACAACCTTGGGCGGGAGCTAAGATCAAATTGATCGACAGCAAAGACCTCCTAAGGCCAGTAGAGCTGTTGATTTGGATTCCTGGTGTATTCGTGGAACCAACAGCAACACTCAAGGAGGATAGCAGTCCAAAATCCGACCTTGAAAACAGAAGGATGGAAGGTTATCGATGTCAATGCGGGTAGTCAAACTACTTAACTTGCAATAACTGCAGAGCCAGGAGTGGTCGAGAGTCTCCAGAAGATTGACTGCAGATCTCACCATGAATTGTAGAGAATCGCCATGAAGATCTTCTGAAAAACCAAAGTTACACCCGAAGACAGATATCCGGATCTGTTTTCGGAGAATGTGGAGGAGACAACTGGAAGCTAAAATAGACACTGGATGACCCCCTTCCAGTCTGGATTTAATCCATGTGAACCTCCACCACGCTACATGAGCGTCTGCTATCTTAATCAGACGTTTTACAGCATCTAGGGCAGCACTTATTTCAGAGGTACATTACATTTACTAGATTACCAAGGCTTTTTCTTGAGACTTGGAGGCAATAAAGATCGAGCACTATGTAGGACTCCCAGGACTGAGCACCATCTGAGGAGTGGACAAATCTGGTGGAGTGGAGACACTGCTAGACTCTAGAGAACCTCCAAGGATAACTCATCATGGCAACTGAGGGTATTATTATGCCGTCGGGCAAAATGGCTGAGATGTCTTTTCTATCCTCTCCTGTTATACATTCCTTCCTTATTCCCATCATCATTCCTCCCATTCCTCTGCTTTTTTATTCTTCCTCACTGCATTTTGAACTTACCATTTGTAACCTCTTGGTAACCTTCCCCTTACTCTTTCCCCTCCCTTTTCATTTGGCCACGTCTCCATCACTACATACTATTGTTCCAAATTTCTGATAAATTTCCCAGCCTTTCTTTCCAAGCCTGCTACATTCCAGTAACATATCCTACATTCTTCCCTCCTTTCCTTTCTCGTCCCATCTTCTTTACCACTATTTCTTATTCTCCTATTTCCTGCTTCTTTGTCTCCTAGTCCCCTAGTCAACTTAGTCTCTCTAACGCTTCCCTTTCTTCGTCGCAATACTACTAACATATACGTTCTATCTGTATTCTCCCATACTTAACCCACGTTTTCTTTTACACTTCTTTCTTTCCTCTACCGCAATTTTCTTTATCTTAAACTACATATTCCTTTCTTCCCATGTCAGTTCATCCTCTATTCTCCATGCTCTTCCATATAACGCACTTTCCTTTGTCATGACTTCGCTCTTATGTTACCAAATTTTAAATTTCACCAGCGACACTTGCTGTCCTCTCCATCCTTCTTTTCCTACACTTCTCACCTCCTCTATCTCTACCTTCATATCTATCTTTTTGAACAATTCGTCCACTCCTTCTTTCAATCTCTTCCGTCTAAAATTAGACCCTTTATCTCTATATTTTGTCTTCTTTCCTCTATCTCTTTTCTTTCTGTTCTTCTCTTTATTTTTATCAACCTTTCTTCATCCTTATTCCTGAACTCCCAATCCGTTTGAGTATTTTATCTTTTCTATCCTACTTTCCAACTCCTCTACTTTTTTATCAGGCTCTTCCTGCTTTTCCAGTCTTGGTTCCAGCGTCTGAATCCTTTTCTCTAAATTTTCCCTGACTTATTCCCATTTCCTCATTTCCTTCCTAAGATCGGTTCTCGGATCTCTAGACTTAGCTGTATTTTCTTTTTTCCCCTTATTGTTCTCATCATTCTCTACGCAACTACCTTTTTTGGGCAGCGATCTTGTCATTTTCTGATTTGTTAAGCTTGACCCTATATCTTCCTTATCTTCACTGCTTCTCCTTTCCCCTCTCTTTCTTTTAATGAAGTTTTCAATCGACCCCACGCTCTTCGTTTTTAATCTCTCCTTTTCTAACGTTTTCCTATACTTTCCCCATGGCTTCCTTTCTTTTCTCTCCCTTTTAGGTGTAATAAAAACTTCCTGAACTGAATCCCTTCCTTCCTTCCTGGCGCTGACTCCGTTATCCATTAATCTGATTCAAACGATCCCGCCTTTTCTCGTTCTATGTCTGTATCAACCGCCACGCCGTATCTACGAGTTACGCATCCTATACCTACTGCGCCCTGCTGCCTCTCACGTGCTGGCCCCCCGGCCCCCACCCTGCCACAAACGCCAATCTAAACCTCACCGCCCACACAAATTAGTCTCAGTCCCCCCAAAATATCCTCACGCCTTCTATCCCTTTAATTGTACCACAAAAATACAAAATTCTGCATGACACATTCACCACCACCATGTCGAAAACGGAAGTCCAAAGCATTGAGGTGTATGAAAATTCACAGACAGCGCTACGCCACGCAGTAGTCGCGCCGCTTCGTTGTGCAGGACCTCATGATATACTTATTTTTCTCATTAACCACTGGCGGTCCCAAGATGAAACTTACAGGACATGTAAGGCATACTTATGGCTTTTTTTGACCAAGAAATAAGGTAGCATGTATTTGCAAAAACGACACTTTGGTTTTTTGAGTTTTTGAAGAAATGTCCAAAATTTTTTATACTGGAGTTTTAAAAAAAAAGTCACCAAAATTTCAATGTACCATATGTTTGCCATTTTTTCGAATTTTCAAAAACCACTTAGGGTTATTTTTCTTCACTAACATAGGACTATATACGACGAGTTAGAGCCAAATACCATTCCAAGAGGAAGATTCTTGTTCTGACTTGACATAGACTCCATCTATTGCAAGTATTTTTTCATAGTACAAAAAAAATTATAAAATATTTACCAATCAGAATAACGGTGAACTGCACGTGCGAATATCACTATTTTATATCATGGCAATATATAATATTATTACGAGAGCAGAAGAGTAGGACCTTCCATTATTTTAGATAATAAAATGCAATTTTGTAGTTTTCCTTTGAACATCTTTTGGTGATCTGATATTCTAGAATTCTAGGATTTATTGTATCTGTAATTAGAATTATATAGCACTATACATACATGAATATATATTATATATATTATACATAATTATATTCTACATACATGAAAAAAATTGACATTTCGGTCAAAACTTTTCCGTTTTATTACACAGGCACACAAACCAAATTGCATGCCCACTGAACCAGCCCTTTTAACTATATGTTTTTGGAGCCGCTGAACCCGAATGTGGCATAAGTAGTTCTTTTGTGTTGATACCCTCTTACGCCTTCTGACTTCCCTATATATTAAACACACTTCTACCGCGACCCCTGGATTTATAACCTATTAGAAAACTCCAACAATATCTATGATATATATGCAAATATCTTGGAGTAGAGAAAATAAAATAATTATTTTTAAAAAATGTTAAAACAAGTTATTATTTGAATACACTAAAGAAAAACTTAATGCAGTGAACTTTCATTTATTCTAAGGGCCGGTGAAACGTAAACATTCGGATATTCCAAGTCTGCAAGGGCCCCCACCTCTAGCCAGTGATGAGTAAGTTACTTTTTGAAAGGAACTAGTTATAGTTACAGGTATATTACGCAAAAAGTAACAAGTTATCGTTATCGTTACCAATTCAAAATGTAACTTTTTCTTAGTTGCATTTCCCAAACAAGGTAACTATCGTTACTATGGTATTTCAGAAATATATATCCAAATTTAATTTTTTTTAAAACTTTATTCATACCTTTCGAGTGATAGTTGTTACCCTTTTTAATGAAATTCGTAGGTTAGTTGTAGGTTATTCATGAAGGAATGTTTTATAAAATTTTGAATTTCAGTGTGGAAGAAAAATTTCAGCTTTCCTATTTTGGACTATAAATTTCTTTGGCGCTGAAAATTAATTATTTCTTTCTAAAAGTGTTTCTTTAGATCTATGGCTATCTGCTACAACAATTTGAATGGTGAAAATAAAAAAATAGTTAGAAAAGCAATGTAATTGATTGATTATCGTAAAAAAGACTTGTTTACTTTATTTCGGAAGTAACAAAAAAAAGAACGGTTTTATAGTTACTATTACTGACAAAAATGTAATTAGTTACCAATTCGTTACTCACAAAAGTAATTTCGTTACCACTATCATTACCAAAAAAAAGTAACAAGTTACAGTAACTAGTTGAAACGAACTAGTTACTTCCCAACCCTGCCTCTACCGTGAGTGGTGGGGTGATTTTATCAAGCGACGTTCATTATGTGCCGCGCCTTGTATCGATGTGCGCGCTGTAAGCATGTGTGCGTCCTTGCATTTGCGCTTTCGGGCCTCTTTAATTGGTGAGTCACTGACGCGAGCGAGACCGTACAGGGACAGTGGTGGGAGGTGAAGGGGCTCCGCCACTTGGAATATCCGAGCGTGAGAGACTTGGAATAAGTGAGCGTTGGAATATCTCTTGCGGCGATGTTGTAGTAGGTACAAAATTAGGTGTATGGTGTAGTTGGAGTTCGTCTTTTACCGCTTTTGTCCTTACACAGCGGTCGAGAGCGTTGAAGGTGACATTAATTGCCTCGGGATGCTTTTTTTAGAGCACCTATCTATCACTCCATAGGGGTTTAGTCGCCTACTTCCTGCTGGTTAGGAAGATTCTTAAATGCGACAAGTGTTTAGTAAAATCGCTTTTTGGGCTGCTGCTAGTACCACATTGTCTCCTAGATGTTTGAGATGTTCAGTGAAACATGCGTGTACATTGCATATAGCCGAAATTATAATAGGATGAATAGATGCATGTTTCACATTGCTTCAGATTGTCTTTACATCGTGTCTTAGCTCGCTATACTTATTGATCTTGCTTGCATACGTATCTATGTATCTAGAGAAAGGCATCCATTCTGTTAAAAGTCGTATGTTTAGGACAAGTTGTTGATGTGTAATGAGTACTCTATGGATTCGTTGGTATCTCCATACAATCGGCACCTGTCAACCACATCTTAATATAATACGCGTTTGCGATAGTTTCTGATGCTGACAACCCTGTCCAGACTAAAGGCAGCAAAGGAAAAGGTACGCCTGAAAAAGGACACGAGCGAAACGTCGACTCAGACTGATGAAACCGTGGAAACTCCCGCATACCTTCATGGAATCTCAAACAAAAGGTGAAGCCGGATATCCTAGGTGTCAAAATCAGGGTGTCAGGCAAAACAGGAACGGTGTGGTCCTCATTGAGGTAGCCGATGCAGCGGATGGCAGGTAAAAGTTGTCCTCTGCCGTAAAGGAGGCAGTTGGCGTAGGGGGTAACGTGCACGAGGTCGTTTCCCGTACCGAGGTCTAAGTCTTGGACCTCGACGACACGACAAACCGACAAGAGGTAGAACAAGCAGTGAAAAGACACTTCGGAGACGGTCAGCCTTACGAAGAAGGTCTTAAGAGGGAATCAAGATGTCGAAGGACGATAAGCCCGTTGCGCGGCATCGCTGTGTTACTGAGGACGATGCGTACACCTTAGCTGAGTCATGGAGGCGCAAAAGAATTAATCAGCTGGAGCCCTAGAAGGATGGAAAACGGCACCCTCTGAAGAAATGCGAAAGCGGTTTCCGTGGAAAATTCCGTCAAGAAGGAACGGGTGGTGAGGTTTAGTGCGTAAAAGTTCCACACTATCGAGAAGTGCCGACCCTTCTCGTTGTCTTTTGAAGATTCCTCACCTTCCTTCTTAAAAAAAACCTCTATGTCTAGGTAGAACTACCCTTTGAATCGCGAATTACCGTGGTAAATTCGATGCTTGGTCATTTCAACGCCGATGTTTATATTTATCAGTAAGTAAGGACAGTGCTGACTTACAACTTGTGTGACGTTGAAGATTTTGTAACCCAAAAATGTGACCGATCCGGCTGGCCGCTGATACGTCGAAAAATATTTTTCAACAATGAAACTTTAAAAACTGCATTCTTAACGGAAAAAATTGTATTTTTGTTAAGAGAAAATTTGTCAAGAATGTTGACTTCATCTCACTCCGAAACCCAAATTTATCTGAGTAATTTTAGGTAGGCCAAAACTTTCAGCGAAAGAAATGTTTATCAGGACATAATAAAGTTTCTTGGAAAGTTTTACTTCAATCCATCCAACCGTTCAAAAATCACGAGCATTCAATTTGCTTTTATGGAGCGTGCGAGAGCACGGAACACAGGACATTCCAGTCAATTCTTTCTGTTTTTACCTGAATAAATTAAGACTTATTTGCTACTTTTTTATTTTATATGTGTTATATGAGATTGCATTATTTATTTTCGATAAAATTGGTCATTATTATTAAATACAAAATGCCTAGCTACGAACCAGTGATAGTTTCGCACCTCCTGGAGCACCGATCACAAGGACGATTACTTTAAACGAATATTTTGGGTACAGTCGTTGCAGCTCCCTTTTAAGGTCTTGATACCTTTCCTGCTTTCCCTTCTACTTGGCAGTGATGTTGTAGACAGCCGGAGCCGAGAATTCGATCACGAATATAGTTCGTGTCTCGAAGTCTTGGAGAACGATGTCAGGTCTCGAGTGTGCAACGGAGACTGCTGTCCGAAAATCGTAGTTCCAGAAAATTTGGGCCGCATTATGTCAGTAGAGATACGTCGTTCCCGCGTGAGTGGGACACCCGGATAGTATGTGTTCTAAGTAGTCAGCGTGTGCATGACGCTCTGTACCTATCGCTGGGAACTTCTTGACATAAAATACGGTCACGGTATACTAAGGTGGTAATGACACCGTTCTGGCATGCGAAAATGAAACCCATTACCCTTACATTTTTGTTAAAGTTTCCGTACATTTTCTTGTCGAGTAGCTGTTGGCGGAATTTTTCATCCTCTCCTTTTTTTACATCGGCTTTTAGAAGTGAAGCATCTCGATGGAGGAATGCACTTTCCTCACTTCTGATGTTAAAATTCAGGCCAGGGGTCTCGGCCGCTTGCTCCGCGGTTTTTTAAAGGAACGCTCCTTCGCCAATCATCTCGTGGTTCCTGACCATTTTTAGGAGAGGATCTCCGCCATTCGCAACGATGTGAGCTGTACTTAGAACAATTCGGTTATGAAGACACTGGAGATTCAGCAGTCCGCGTCCGCCTTGACGGTGTGAAATATATAATAGCGGGACTGACGAATTGATATGCAAGCTTTTATGCATATGCATGATCTTATATGTGGTGATATCAAGGGCCTTAAGCTCGTTCTTCGTCCATTGAACCACCCCAAACGAGTAGAGTAGAACCGGACGGCAAGCATGTTAGTCACAGATACCTTGTTCAACGCCGACAGATTGGAAGACCAAATCTGTCGAAGAAGATGCTTGTGTCTGCTTCGGGGAGACTCCTTCACTGATGTTACATCCTGAATGCGGATTTGAGGCACGCCCAGGTATGTGTAGGTCTCTCCAGTGTCAAGTTGTCCAATAACATTTATATCCACAAGCTTAGGGTCATCGGGAACGCCAATAATCTTTCCTTTCTTCAGATGAATCTTGGCACACTTTTCCAATCCAAAGTCCATACCAATCTCTCCTGTGTACTTCTTGACGATATTAAGAGCAAGTTGACGTTTGATTTTAACAGAAGTATAGATCTTCAGGACATCCATATAAAATACATGAGTGACCTTATGCTCGCGCTGATTAGTGTCGCCGCAGAGGTATCCACGAGAATTTCGTTGTGCAAGAGATAGAGACAGAAGTGTGATGCAAGAGAGCAGAGGGCTCATGGTATCGCCCTGAAAGACGCACCTCCGGAAGGTGACGTTGTTCGTTATCACACGATAATTTCCAGATGATATTGTAAATCTAGTTTTCCAAAGGGGTATAAATCTCTCTATGCATCTCACTATGTGTGGATGAACCTATAAGCTTTCCAACAGACAGATGATAAGTCTATGAGAGGTTGAATCGAAAGCTTTAAGGTAGTCAATCCAGGCCATTGGTAGGACGAGCTGATGAGCTGCTGCTTCTTTGCAGGAGCACCCGTCAATTAGAAAATTCTCTCAGCAACCTGCAACACCTTTTTTCGAGCCACGTTGTTCGTACATCTCTCTACACATGCTCAATTCGTCGAAAAATCCTGTTTTTAGGACAGCTGTAAAGAACTTATACAGCGTGTTCAAACAAGTTATTGGACTGTAATTCTCTGGGTTGGACAAGTTGCCTTCTTTCGGTAGGGGTATCGTGCGTCCTAACACCAGCCACTACGGAATGGGGGTTTCCTAATTTAAGTATAAGGTGAATATGCGGGCCAGATGTTGGTGTGTAGAAGTAAACTTCATCCACCAGAGGTTCTTGATACCATCTGGTCCTGCAGCTTATGATCTTGTCGCGAAACTCCTTGAAGCGGGTGATATTATCAGTATCTTCTTTTAACTCCAGTGTTTTCGGGATCTTGTATACCTCTCTCCAAAAAGTCTCTACCTCGTTTGGCTTGGGTGGATTTTTGACAGAAAGAGGGAGATCGCTGAAGAGGCGCGATTCGTCAGCGATAAACTGTTTATTCTTCCTGACCCATCTTTCCCTCTTCTGTATTCTCCTCCTTCCGTCAGATAGCACCCGTATTTTGTATATAATATGCTGCTTGACTGTCAGCAGCTTCGACTTGTTTAGTGTGTGATTGTAGGTCCTCAGTTTTTGGGTGAACTTTCGAACCCTTTTCGTGAATGGTCTACCACATATTATTTAGTCAATCACACACTGAACACGGGACGCATTCTGTCTTGCCCATCCAATCTTCTTGTTCAGTTGATGCAAGCGTCTTTTGGTCCTTTGATCCATCGTCGGTTTTAGCCTTCGATTCAAATCAGTCAAAGCTCTCGCAGCACCATAAACTGAACAATTGATGGTCCAGAGGTCGGACTCCTCCGAGATATCCTCACAAAGGGAGGTATCCATTTCAAATGGGTCTTGGGGCTTAGGAGGAACCTGCATGTTAATGTTCCTCCTTGTCCTAAAATGGTGATCACCTCTCAGAAGGTGCCTGCTTCCCGCGGTTGGTCTCAATGTCGCTTCCTGATCTTCGTCTGCAGCTTGTTGAAGCATCGGTTGGGGAAGCGCTCCGCATCCATATCCATTTTTCGACAGGTAGGCACGTTGATTTCGCAATGACTGATGCGAAACGTGCTGAAGCTCTGGGTGTTTCTGGCACCACGGAGTGTGCATATGCTCGTGGAAATAAAAATGATAACACATAGTTTTGAGTGAACGGATCGACTGAGGGATGACCTGCTAGAGTTCTACGATACCAGTATTGCCACTGAGCGAAAAGGTTACATGGCGCGGCTGTATGCCGTATGGTGCAAAAAACACCCAGAGCTTTCGCACTTTTCGCAACAACTGCTATGAACCCGTATCGAGGACCTTCGGAAAAGAAGTTATATACGCAAAGCGCCTACTCTACCGCAGCCAGAACAAACCGGCAGTAGAGGAAGAGCGGCGAGACTGAGATAAACCACGGACAGGCATCCAGTAGAGGAAGTGCGATTTTTTAGTACCAGGAGAAACATCAACATCCACATTTCTCTCAAGCCCAAAGATCTGGCTCAATTGGATGACGCGCTTCGTGGAGAATTTTCCGAAGAGTTCGATCTCTGAACCATCAATCGTGGTATGTCCATCTCACGCGGGCAAGAAGTACATTTAAAGGCAAAAAGCGGTAAAAGGGTGCTGTATTACCATCTCTGTCATTCTCACGGCATTAGCCCTGTTACCACTTCGGTAAACACTCCTAGGGAAATAGAGTCAATTATTGAAAAAGAAGAGTGCCGAATTTACTGGAACTACATATTCTCGACATTTGTTTCTGTTGCGCACTCGAGACCTGACACAGTTCTCCTTGACTTCGAGAAATGAACGATGTTCGTTATCGAATTTTCGGCACCAGCCGACAAGAATATCACAGCCAAGGAGAATGAAAAGAAAGAGAGGTATAAAGACCTTACAAGGGAGTTGCGATGGTTACATCCAGAATATTCTATTAAGCTAGTCGTCCTGATAATCGGTGCTCTTCGAGGTACCAAACTTTCACTGGTTCAGAGCGTAAAAAGCATCCCCACGTGTCAACGAAATAGCGAGAAACTTGCGCGGAAAATACAGAAGGGGGCCATCCTGAGGTCGCTCTGTGTCCTCAGAGTGCACGAGACTTTTGCCGGGTCGTCGTATTGAGTCCATTGCAGACTGTAACCGCCGTGAGACGGTGAGACGGTCGTGAGACGTGGTTACAGCTGAAACGTTTCCGCGATTTCACCAAGAGCAGATCCCATTTTCTGGATTGGCACCCGGTTTTTCCTTCACTTAAATACGGCATCAAAGTCTTAAGGTCTTTAACTTTTCCCGCTGCGATGCAAACTTCAGGGGAAGAAATCTTCTGAGGCTCTTCGAACTTATTCTTTAGATCCAATAATTATCTATCACGTCCATTTATACAGTTGGATAATACTTGATTACTCGAGCTTCAGAGATTGTCATGCCCGTCGGTTTTTGCACGTGGGCCTCAAAAGCTTCATCGCAGTCCTGCGAATTCTCGTTTACATTTTGACCGAGGAAAAAAGAAGGATCGAGAGCTTTTTTTATCATATTGTAATAATTGCTTGCAATTTCCACGCGCTATACTTTCATTAATTTCTCAACATAAAGGCCGAAGTTTCTATCGCACTGGCAGTACGAATGGCCTCGAATAGGATAGACGTGCCAAAATTTAATTTAATTAGTAAATTATTTATTACATAGACCATATAGCATTAAGCCATTTCCCTTTCAGGGTAGGCGTGACACTACCCGATTCGGGTAGTGTTTCTAGGTATATTTCTAGGCATTTTCTAGCTATTTTATGAATCGTGACAATATTCGACCCACAAGATTAATAGCATTGTGAAAGTACTAAAAAATGTCTG
Source organism: Andricus curvator (assembly GCA_932195095.1). Taxonomy (NCBI): domain Eukaryota; kingdom Metazoa; phylum Arthropoda; class Insecta; order Hymenoptera; family Cynipidae; genus Andricus; species Andricus curvator. The sequence goes on from CAKNYM010053231.1 coordinate 249,054, forward strand.
ATTCGCGCTTTTTAAATTTTGCACACCTTTCGAGTTTATATAAGGAACAAAAAGTAAATTACATTTTTTCGGAATATAGTTAGTATTTGAATTTCGGATTCTATGAAATATTAAATAACTTGTTTCTTTTTTCTTTGTGAGCATTCTCAGCCCAATCACTTGAAATTACTCAGACAGACATAGCAATCGAAAAATTTCGAACCCTGTTTCAATTATGCTTGACGATAAAATTAATAACTTTTTTCCATAATAAAAATTATTCGTTTTGGACCTTTTCTTCATGTTCAGAATAGTCTAGTGGACAACTGTTCCAAATTTGAGGTCAAATTATTAATAAATTTGGGTTTCGGAGCGAGATATTAAAATATTCAATTTTAAAATTTCTTAAAGGAATGCAGTTTTTTAAGTTTAATTTTGGACAAATATTGTTCAATGTATCAGCGGCCAACCGGAATTACCTTGGGACACCCATCGTAATGCATATTAATCTAGTTATCCTTGGTTGTACGTCATAAAAATACGTGATTCTTATTCCCCAAAGCATCTTCGCACGACTTGAAAAGTCGATGATGCGTAGGTAGCTTTTGTAAAATTTCAAGCAAATAGTCATGTGGTTCAGAAGGAAACGCTTGCTTGTAGTCACTGTTCGCTATTTGGAAGTTTCTCTGATATCTAAGTGCTTGCGTTATGGTTACAGAATCTATGTTGACTAAATCTTTACTCTCCAGGGAGTTTTTACAACATACTTTTTGTTATTTTGTAAGATCATTCTTGTCGCAGTGATAATTTACCTTACATGTAATTACAGCTCTAAGGCCCTTATATATTGTTCAAGGACAGACTATCGATCGAAAATAACCCTCGTAGAATACACTGGGTCAATTTGACCCGCAACAAATTATTGATCAAGAAATTTTCAAGGAAATTTGTAAATTGGGCGGTCTCTTAGGCTCTGATAATATAGTTCGAGGTCCCAACTATAGTTTCAAATGCTTGCTATAGTCTGCACAGCGGTCAGTCGTCGTTGAGAAGTGTTTGAAATCGGTATAGGTCAGCCTGACCCAGGTGTGTACCTAACGTTAATGTGACTCAGAAACAACAACTTAACCGGAAAGAACTTGAGAAGAGAACAAGATGTAGGCTGTGTGGTTACCAAAAGAACAAGAAAACAAAAATGATGTGTTCATCTTGTTTGCAGCCAATGTGCGATGACCATCGTGCTTACATTTGCAACGATTGTTTGGGAGAAGAATAATATGAAAATGCTTATAATTATACTTATAATGCTGTAATTTTTAAAATAGTACATTTCGTGACTAGTGTGGACAGACGGCCTTTTTGAAACGAGCGCAATGTTTTTGTAACGAGTCGTAGGCAAGGGCGCCGTAGGCGCCCGAGCCGGAGACGAGTTACAAAAACATGGCGCGAGTTTCAAGAAGAAAAGCCGTCAGTCCACAGGAATCACGAACGATACTTTTCAGAACAAAATCATAAATGGCGTGATTTCATTGTCTTCATGGAAAAATGCAAAATCACGTTTTGAGTCGGTGAAGGTACGCAAGAGCTCTACTGCATTTTTGTTCTAACGAGCGTGAATGAGACAACAAAGTATAATGTGCGAGGCGATAGGAACACGCTATACACTTCGTTAGAAACATCGACTCACCAATCCGCTATGAATTCTCTTTCTATCTTTGTCATCCACGGTCTCTCTCTAGCGTTACGAAAATACACGGAGCACGCTCAAACAAGGCTCTTTTTTGAACTCTACGTCACGCCGTGCTTACTGAACCCTATTTTGTAACTCATCCAACGCACCACCAGACGCCGCTCAAAAAGCGTACTTTTGCGTTTATCTATGGAGGCATGAAAACACGCCATTTTTATGATTGCGTTCTGAAAATAAATATTCATACTTCTTTATAGAAAATATTGAAGTATTTTCTTTATTCACGTTAATATAATCTCCAACCAGTACTTCTCATGCTGAGGAAAGTAATATTATGTCTGAAAATTTCAAGGTTTAAGGTGCTTCCTCAGGCTTGATTTTCAGCCCATGTATTACAAATGACATGTTTCCTCCTACAAGGATGAATTTTTTGATGTAATATTTTAACCACATAATTTCAATGGCATAATACACTAGCTATTAGTGCCCTTTTTTTTGAAAAATGGTCTTGGTTTTTTTTTTTGATTAATCGAAAATGTGCTTCATTTATGCGCCTGGAAACGAGCAATCCGCCACCGGGAAAGTATCCATGATGAACCGAAAACAGGCGCTCCCAATTTGAAGAGCACAGCAGGATGTTGAATAATTGATTAATCATCCTTGAATCTGCTTTTGTCTTTGGATAGACACCAAACTAAGTCACCCGCCGACAATGAATACACACATGAATGCAGGAATTGTCAATTAATTAATTAATTATTAGCGTTCATTCACATAATAATTAACTTATTAATCATCGATCCATTACTTAATTAAGTAATTGTTCGGTTAATCAATTGATTAATCACTTATTATTACTCAATTGTATAATAATGAATTGATTAATCATCAATTGAGTAATTAATTATACTTACCCCCTGGGTTCCAGTATCGTCGAAAAATGTCACGCTCCAACATCCTGCTGTGCTCTTCAAATTGGGAGCGCCCGTTTTCGGTTCATCATTGATACTTTCGCGGTAGCGGATTGCTCGTTTCCAGGCGCATAAATGAAGATCATTTTCGATTAATTAAAAAAAAAACAAGACCATTTAAAAAAAAGGCACTAATAGCTTGTGAATTATGCCATTGAGATTATGTGGTTAAAATATTACATCAAACAATTCATTCTTGTACGAGGAAACATATCATTTGTAATACATGGGCTAAAAATCAAGCCTGAGGGAGCGCCTTAATTCTATCCACCTTATCTATTGCAGATCAAAAAATGTACAAAAAACTTTTTTATCTACTCTCAAACTTTTTTCTATGATCAGTCTCAAGCTAAATATCTGCATGATCTCCGTGGCATGAATCCACATTGGACTTAAAAAAAGCAACATAGGGTACGAACCTGACGTTCTAAAAATATCTGGCAGGACTCAAATTAAAGATTGGACCTTGTACTTGAAGGTGAATTTATTAAAAAAAATTATTTCCGTCGCCGATCTTGCGCGATAATAGGTCAACGAGCGTGCAAACAGCAAAAACCTGTTACCGCTTAAGATAGGAGTAGTACAGGACAACTATGGGTCCCCGTTATGGGCGTTGCCTAATCCCCCTCTCTACCCCGCACTCCGCGACTGACGCCGACGCACGCGTCACAGTATATAACACGGACTAGCCGAGATCTATGTAGTTGGAGAAAGGAAGACGGAACCCCGGCCTGGAAGATTCTGGGTCTAGTGACGTCACACAGGAGTCCCCAAACGTAAAAAATGGAAAAGGTGGAGGAGTCGAGATTCCCGACTGGAGAGTTCAGGGCGCTGTGACGTAATAATGTTGGGGTTTCCCCAGAGAAAAAGATACTCAAACGCTTTTTAATTTTTTTAACCAGACAAGCAATGTTTTAAATTAAATAATTTTAAGAAACAAAATTTAATGTGCATTTATTAGTGAAATAAGTTTATAAAAATAATTATCTAAAATAGAAGAAGGGTAAATAACAAAAGCAACAGGAATGGTCCGGTGCTACTCAGGAAATTCTCTCTGGGAGTCATTCATATGATGACTAGAGAGAATTCAGGGTTGCAACGGATGGATAGGATGGAGATATGATGAAGATCTTATGGTCAAATCTGTTGTGCCTTCAGTTCGGGTCGCATCGGCACGAATACTATGTATGGTGATGATGATGATAATAAAAGCAACAGCTTTATTTTAAAACGTGTAAATATATTTTTATTTCATTATTATAAAAATAATATTTAATCAGTATATTTTTTTCTAGTTAAAGAACAAAAAAAAATTGGATCTGCTTAGAGCTAAATATACAAATTTATACATTTTGCACACACATACAGAGAGAGACAGAGAGAGAGCAAAACACACACATGCGCGTACGCACACAGCCTCATAATCAGCGTCGTTACCCTGATCGTACGGATCATCGGCTTCATTATGCGCATGTTCGATAACTACTATCGTTGAACTAGAAGCTAACGGCAGGAAATGTGCGGGGATCAAATTGTATCCCAACCTTTTTCACCGGTACACGAGAGGTTGTGAAGATTGAGCACACGGAAAGGATGAATCAGATATGCTCATTACAGAATCATCATCCCCAGATGAAAGGTTGCTGGATTCATTATCTGTAACAAGATCAATTATATAAGTAATTTGTAAAAATTATAAACATAAAACTCTCACATTAATAGGTGTACCCACGTACTTTTCCATTTGAAAAATAGAAGGTGGATCAGAGTAGATTCAAACCAGAAAACCCACGCATGGTAAGAGTATTTAGTCTGATAATCTTGCTCTTTTAAAACCGTACAGTAGAGAGTCGTGGTTATCAACTTGTCTCCGTTTCAAGTTGACAACTTTGCAGAGCTTACTTTCGGATTTTGTAATGACACCGTGAAGCGGTGTCCTTTGAATGACTCGATTATTCAAAATGATCGTTTCGGCATTTTCCAAGTCGAGTTTACGGATGGACTCGAAGTTTACAAGGCGTGAATTTTTATAATTTAAAGTGATACCCTTGACCTTACACACCTGATGCTCAGTGCCGTCAGGTGAAGCTACTATGTTGGCATAAAACTTGCCCCCCCCCCCCAAATAAATTTTCGTGCAACTACCAACCCTGTAAACTTGAAGTTCATCCGTCAAGTTGCCTAAAAATTTACCAACCGATGGAATATAATCTTCTGTATTATTACGATCGATGAAAATGACTGCATCTGTATAGTAATACAGAGCGCGGTTACCTAGTTTTGAAAGGTACTCAAACATTATTAATCGCGCTTGGGCTGTTGAATATGCCGCAATTACAACATTTGATATATGCGAAGGTGTATGAGTATTTTTCTTAAACTGGTAAGCTATATACAGGGCTGTGTTATTTGCCGGAAGTATATTATTGATCTCAATCTCTGCCTTAGCTGCAAGCTTGAGTAATTCATCTGGTGTCTTCACAATATGCGTTCTATGCCTTCTTTTATTTTTACGTCCTCTTTATATGCTTCTCTCGAAACTTCGTGAATGCATTCGCGAGGCCCCCCTCAGATTCTTGCTTCGTTTTATAGAATCTGTTAACATATGGGGTGAAAAGACCCCCTTTCCCAGAGACGGTGTTATACTGGGTTGCTTTGCAATTCCAAATTTCGAAAATTTTTGTAATTTTATACCCCACTGTTACGGCTTTTTTTAGTTCATCAGAAACTCATGTTCACTCAAACTCGCGCGATGTTGCTTTATCGTGTGGACAATCACCTTTTTCGAGGTTTTCGCAACATTGGCCACAGCGAGCGAACATGAGTTTATTATGAAATCTTGTTGGTAAAAGAGGATGATAGAGTGATTGCGGTAACAATATACGGCATTTAATTAAACCCTCGACATTGTTTATATCCGTATTGTCTAGTCCTGTTAATACATTACAATCATCTCCGACATATACATCTGGATGACCAACAGGAAACTTTTCCGATTTAAAACCTTTCGGGTGTAAAGAACGAACGTCGAGATACCGCATTTTCTCACCCTCTTTTATCTTATTGTAACACCGGGTGTTCCCATCTACTACATTCCCTTCTTTTAAACGATTTTCACAGCCTCTTCCAGCATGAGCGATGTTTACACCCCGTTTTTGCTCTTCACTAATTACCCATTCCACAGCGACTTTTGATTGTGCATCACACCACGTATAACCACCACGTGGTATTATAGCGATGGTATCGGGTGAATGATATTTTTAATCCGGTAATGGTCCAACAAAGTTTTGATTTTCTGGAATATTGAATAAGTGGGGAAATACACCTTTTTTCCCCACAACTGTAAGACCAAACTCTGTAGGTAGAGCACTCAACGCCATCTGTGTATAATTCAGAAGAAACGGAAAGGTTCGGAAAGACCGCGTCAGAAAGAGTTCGGAAAGAGGTACCGTTCCGATCCTTTCCGAATCCTATGTGAACTTTGCTTCCGTTTCTTTCCCAACGTCTAGCTGTCCCATGAACCTTTCCAAGTATTTCCGAATGTCCCACTCTCCGACTTCTTTCCGATCATTTCCGAGTGTCGCCGAATGTTTCCGATTTCTTTCCGAATGACTCCCCACTTTACTCTTTCCGAATGTATCCAATTTCTTTCCGAATCGAATGAAAAATATATATATTCTCGTAATAATAATTTACTTTTATCTTCAAAGCATTTTAAATTGCAGGAATCCCATTGATTCCTGTTGAATCCAGCGAAGGCGATTCCTAAAAACCTAGAAATAGGGAAATTTCAGAACTCAGAAAGCCTTTTTGACTTTCGTACATTACGTAAATTATTGTTGCACATTATCACATCTAAACATTCCAAATTTCGAATATTCCATTTGCTTAACACTCATTTTGTAATTACTATAATAAGTGCTTTATAAAATTCCTTTTTTGTATGGTAAAAATAATACACTATGAAATATAAATTGCACTGAGCTGGACTGAATGATGAAAAGCCAGAAGAAGCGTCACGTTGATAAATTTCCATATTCACAATAAATAACAAGGTATACTGAAAAAATAACTGAGCCCGCAATGACGTTTTACTGAAAAAACTGGAAAGCACTATGGGAACTTGGGAATATCCGAAATTTGTTGTGATTTCAATCAACAATCTTCAAAAAAGCTCTGACAGCATATCGTCGTCTCTGCTTGTCTCCAGCGCCATTTTGATCTAAGATTATCGCTTACTGACTCACTCGCGCTCCCACTTGTGCAATCGATAAACCCAATCGATAGTAAGTATTCGATTGCACTAATACTCGACTGAAGCAAAAGAATTGAATGTCATTATAAGTTTTAAGAAATGTCGTTAATGAGCGTCAACCTCTGCTAATGATAATGATTCTTGTAGATCTCACAAAAAATATAATCACATTTAATTGCTTTGTTTCAAATGATCTTTGGTTCAATCGAGTTCAATGCAATGGAACACCTGCCATAATCGATATGAATGAAATCGAAGAAACAAAATGGCGACGAAAGAGACACTGCAGTGATAGCGATTTTCCGAAGATTTTTGTTTAGAACCACAAAATTTTTTGGATATACCTAATTTCCCATAGTGTTTTTAGTCAAACATTATTTTGTGCAGTTATTCTTGGAGTAAATCTGTTTTTTTTTGTTTAGTGTCAATATAAAAATGGAGCGAAGTAATGATTCTACAAGTCCAGCTTACAGCAAATTATATCTCATATACAGTACATTTTTTTACAATACAAAAAAGCAATTTTATGAAAAAAGGAGATACAGTAATTAAAAATTATAGTTGCGCAAATGGAATATTTGAAGTGTGGAAGTAAAAAAGGCTATCTTAATAGTGATGAAATTTTCCTATTTCTAGGTTTTCAGGAAAAAATCTTTGTACGACCGTTTATTTTCAGAAGAAGAAAATTCGAAAATTGGAGTAAATTTTATTAATTTGTTTAAAATTCAGCAATTTTGTTATAAAGTCATTCTTTTTGGTAGAAAATTCAACTGCTTTATTTAAAATTTGTCTTTTATAGTTAAGAATGCATATATTTAGATAGAATTTGCATCTTTTTTGTTAAAAATCACATCTGTTTGATTGCAAATTAATCTGTTTCATTTTTTATTGAAAATAAAACAACTTATATTTTAAAGTAAAACTACTTTATTAAACGTACATTTTTTGGTGATGATCCATATTTTAGTTAACAAATCTTTTTTTCGTAATATAAACATAATTTGTCGAGAATAATCTTTTTGTTTGAAAAATTTTTGGTTACAAATTTATATTATTCAATTGAAAATTCAACTATTTGATTAAAAATTCTTGTATTTCATTGAAAGTTCGTTTTTTTGTGATGGAATATTAATCTTGTTGTTGACTAATATTCATCATTTTGGTTAAAAATGTATTTCTTTGGTTGAAAGTTTAACTATTAGGTTGACTTTTTTCTTTAAAAATTCAAATATTTGTTTGAAAAATTCTGAATATATATATAATAAGAACATGAATAAAAATATATTTATTATTTTTATATTTATTTTAATTATATTTCTTTTTATATTTCATTATATTTATACATTTATTTATTTCAATTCATTTAATTTTTTAAAAAATTGCATTTTATTAGTAAATTATATGTTATTGTTTATTATATTTATTTATTTAAAAATAAATATACATATACATATATAATAATCACATCATTTAATTTATATTTTACATTGCACATTTATTTGGAAAGAAATCGGAAACATTCGGAACGAACATAAACTAGTGGCACAGAGGTGAAAATTCGGAATAAGTTATTTGGACACTGCGACATTTATTCCGAAACAAATCGGAAAGTATCAGAACGAAGTAAACGCAGTGGGACACTTCGGCAAAAAGTTCGGAAAAGCTTCGGAAACCTTCGAAAAGAGAAAGCGTTCGGAAAGAAACGGAAGCAAAGTTCACATAGAAATCGGAAAGGATCGGAACGGTACTTCCTTTCCGACCCTTTCCGTTTCTTGCGCTAAAATTATTCTCAACCAGGTGTTTAAGAATAAACTGGGAGTCAAAACTTTTAGCGATATGTGCAACGCAGATGATTTTCTTGAACCTTTTTATAGGTCTGAGGGCAAAGTCTAGAAAATCAGCAATACATTTTTCCCCTTTAAACAAGTATTCGCGAATACCGCAGTGCTCACAGGATTTTTATGTCTTCCTCCGCCAGACAAAACGTACACACTTGATGTACTACACATAAATTTGGTATATGGACGTTTTTAGTTTCGTCACATTTAAGTGTTTTATACTGTTGTGCCTCGAGGTCATAAAATGGAAAAATCACGGGGTCGTCGGCATTTGTTCTTCATTTAATAGGTCGTATGCAGCATCTATGATGAAACTCGCGTATCTCTTCACAACTATTGCAAAATGAAAAACCACACTTGTGGTCGTTGAATTTTACAATAAATGTGAATTTTGAACAACCAGGGCAAATTTGTGCAACACCACATACGCTTTTAAATTTAGAATATGAGTCTGGCCTAAGATGTTGATCGAAACAGGCTTGGTTTTAAAATTTCCGCAAACAGTTCACACATTTTTTGTATATTTCTACATGGTCTTGCATGTTATTATTATTTAATATACAGGGCGGTGTTTTATACCATGCAAGACACTTGTTTGCACACTTGCGTTCACTATAACGTCGGTAGCCTTTATTGCACTCGAGGCAAAATAACCGATTTGAACATGCTCCTGTCAAATTTAAAATGACATCGTGATGACCCCTCTCTCTATAGTATAAAATATGAATAATGGTTTGGACATCCCCCCCCATTAATCACATTTTTACCATTGAAAAAGAGTGGTTTACTACCTTTGGCAAAAGTGTCTACTTCAAAAATCACAAGAGCTATGTGGTACCGCGCGGGATTAGCGCTGGAAAAGGGACACCTCCTCTATGCCACAACCTTCCGGTGGAATTGTGACTCCGGCTTATCGCACAAGCTCTTTGGCCGCACGTTTCTGACGAACAGCCGTTTTTTAGCGTATTCCATCCTATTTTTTTATAGTCACGAACATTGCTCTGCCCGCGTTCCCCATGCACCCACCCAACAACAATGGCTCACGGAAGACACAAATTGTCTGCCTCCCCGATCGTACACATGGATTTTTTCCCGACATTATCATGCGTTAAATCGGCATGACCTGTTCCAACCGGCATTTCCTCGTGATCAACCACGATGCGAAAAGTTTCATCTAACGTAAATTCTTCCGCGCTCTGTGTAATAAAAAAGACCATATTCCATATAGCTTCGAAGCTCAAATCCTTCACATAGCGGAGAGCGTGACCAGCCGCGCCTTGAGTCAAACCATCCGCATACAATTTGATTCCAATTTTTTCAGTCGGAGGATAGGTTTTCACCAAGTACACGTACAGATCCTTAAAAATATTTTTGAGCCAATCGACAGGACACTCGCTCTCCAGGACATCCTGGAAATCCATAGCCTCCTCCACCTCCTCCCCACCCCTCACTGCCACCGGGGATAAATGTTCCTCCACCGCGTCCTCCTCATCCTCCTCCACCACCCTCTGTGGACGATTTGTTGTGCCGATACGGAGCATACTGGCAACTGTTTCCCGATCCAGTGCCCTTGACACGTCAGTTGTATAACGTTCTAGAAAAGTAATATTTCATAAAATAATATAAAGTTACTTTGACCGGGAGGGAAATTAAAGAGGATTATTGTTTATTTTAAATATGATTAAAAATAAACCAAGTATTGTTTACATACCATTATTAAAATGTATGCGATTAAAAATAAACCAAGTATTGTTTACATACCATTATTAAAATGTATGCCACTTGGTTCTGCCTCGAAATTTATGGTATTCATAAAAAACTTTTGTTTACAGTTTTAAATTGTAAAATTTGGTGTTAAATAAATGAAAAATAGTAAATAATGGAAATAAGTTATTTTTTAAATGTAGTTACGTGGTGGTACGTCGAAGTCAGCTAAAACATTCTCCCAGTCGTCGTTTAAAGATTCGCCATGTGGTGCAATCCCATGTCGTGAAACAACGTGTTGAGAGATGCCACTTCACAACCACACCTGAGCCATTTTTTGAAATTTTATTGCACCCCAAAATCCCAAGACTTGAGATTTAAAAAACTCGACATATTCCTTGTGTGACAAAATTTTTTGGCTAAGACCTTCGCTGATAACATATGCCAAGGCATTAATCCTGTCACACATCATTTTCACTGTACTTTCAGGAGCCTCGGTGATATTCATATCAGCCGACACTTGGTCCCACCCATCATCATCATTATCATCACCTTCACTGTCATTTCAATTATTTATTTCATCTGCTAACCAGTGTAATGTTGTTTGCACTTCTTCCTGCCGATGTTCATCCCTTGTCGGTATTGATTTGAGGAGATTAATGCCCCAAAATCCCACTAACACGCGCACATACCAACTTATATTTTTTACGGAAACTTCAGGAAAATTGGCCTTGGCCGTTACAATAAAAGACATTTGATATGAAACCGTTCTACTCTGTGGAACTCTGAGTCGTTCAGGGTTTCTAACTTCTCCATCTGTGGCAGCAACCCTTTCAACAAATTGGTCATACAAGTACTCTGGACGTCGCGATTTTAATATACTATAAGTAATAACGCTTATGAAATATTTTCTTCTACTAGCAACACTCAACCACCCAAGTCTTTTATACTCGTATACAAGCCTCGTATACACGAGTTTAACATCTTGGTCAATTTCCGATTAGGCTCGTCAGTTAAATCATTGTAAACCACACAACAATAATCAAGGTGAGGTAATATGAGGGAGGAGACCAACTTAGCTCTAAGATCAGTGGACAAAGAATTTTTGTTAAATTGGAGCTGTTTCAAGGTAGCATAGACTCGTCTAAAAATATTACCGACTTCTTTATCCCAAGCCAATGTAGGAGTAAGGATTAATCCCAAGTTTTTAGCACTATCAACGAAAGGAATGATGGCATCCAGAAGCTTAACCGGGAGTAGAGAGGCCATGTCCAGGCTATTTATATATTTAGAACTTCCAAATATTAGCGCTTTGGTCTTGCTTGCATTAATTTTAAGCTTGTTAGTTTCTGACCATTCATATATCGCCCATACATCTCGATTAAGTAGATCAATAGTCTCACTGATTTTATCTGGACTACACTGGATGTATATTTGAAAATCATCCACAAAAAGCGTATGAAGTGAGTGCTTGATAACAGTTCCAATATCATTGGTGAAGAGTATAAATAGCAAAGGCCCAAGTACAGGCCCCTGTGGAACGCCAGTGCCAATTTCTCCGCACTCCGATTTTTCTCCGCTTGATCCAATGACTGATTGATGACGGCCCGAAAGATATGATGACAGCTACTTAAGTACTGAAGCCGAGAATCTATAATTCTTGAGTTTTAATAAAAGAAGCATATGAGGTACCATATTAAATGCTTTACTAAAATCAAACAGGACCATAATTGTCACCATTCGGTTATCAATGCCTCTTCTAATGTCGTCAGTGACATGTACTGAAAGCGCCTGCGTACTGAAACCATGTCTATAACCTCACTGATAAGCACTCAAGCAGTTATTAGATTCAATGTATTCAATCATCAGATCATAAACAGTTCTTTCCCATGCTTTTGAGAGGCAACAGAATATTGCAATAGGACGATAATCTCCACCATGTTGAGGAGCCTTAATCTTGTTAATAGGCTTTATGAGAACCTTCTTCCACTCTTCACGAAAAACGGAAGTTTGTAACGATGTGTTAAATAAATTAAGCATGTGTGGGAAAATAACTGGTAAAGCCTTTACAGCAAAGCCTATAGACTGACCATCAACCCCTCTAGCCTCCGTTTTTATGTTATCCAGGCTCTCAATCAGTGAAAGGGGAGTTATGTCTTGAAAATAGAATCAAGAATCCTCAGAAGGAAAATTCAGGAGTTCAGTGAGCCCAGAATCTGTTAAATTATATGCAGAGTTACCACAAATAGAGAGAAAGTAGGCATTAATATCATTTACTGAACATACAAGTGGCAACTCTTCACACCTAGGTCTGCCGTATTCTAGAGCCCTACTCTCTTCCAAGTCTTATACAAGCGGTTTCGTTCCTTCATCATATTCTTGATTTCTTCTGTCATCCAGGGGCAATAACTTTTTCGTGGGAAAAACGAGCATAAAGGTGCAAATTCATCCACAGCCGCATTTAGGACATTACTTATGAAAATTTGTTTCTCATTTACAGAGAGATAACCTTCAAATGCACCCCACTACACAGACTGCAATTTAGTAAGAAAGGCACCCTCATCCATATTACGAATATCGCGGTATATTTTTCTATTTTGAGAAGAAATACTAAATTTCCAAGCATATTCAATTGCAATGAGTTCATGTCCAGCTACGAATGGTACTGTTGATTGATGAGTTGAGAATACTTTTCTCTTATCATCTACTACACATAGATCCAACCACGTATCAGAGATCGGAGTATGGTGCGTTGCGGAATACGGCACTATAAATAGATCGAGCGAGTCAAATAATGCCTTTACATATAAAGATCCAGGTTCCGCACTATTTAAGTCAAAGTTAAAATCACCCATAAGTATAATATTTTCATATGCATGAATGAATCTCAAAAAGGAGGATTCAAAATTATGTAGATGTTGACCATGAGGTCTTCTATAGACAACATACAATAGCAGCGGTGACATGGCACGACAAGATATTTCCATTATAATAAATTCTGGTTCATTAAAAACACCCTTTGATGTCTCCAATACTTTGATGTTTAGACCATTTATGACATACACCGCAACACCCCCACCCCTACTGCCGTCTCTATCCCTACGCACAAACGAATAACCATCAAGAGCAACAATATTATCACTAATAGTTTCAGTTAGCCATGTTTCACTTATCGCTTTAACATGATATATATTATGATTTAAGTAAGCACGAAGTAAGTTGATATGCGATTTTAGTGAGTTAATATTAATGTGACAGATTTTTAGAAGCGAGTTGTTAGAGACAGGATTGGAGTCAGGGTCATTACTCTGAGGCAAGGATCTACATTGTTCAGGAGTTAGTCACTCAGTAAAAAGTTCCAGATCACTCTGACATAGAACCCTGATTACAGGATCCTTATCGTTTCGCCTAACAAGGATTACACCATTTACCTGCCACACATATTTGTACGAAAGCAGCTTTGCCTTTTCTTTAGTTAAGCGAACTAAGTTATATGTGGCTGCAGGGAGGTATTGATTAATGTAAAGACGAGATTTGCCCAGATCCGAAGATACTTCATTTGCATATAGCGATTTCTTCTTTCTCATACTGGAAATCATCTCTTTTCGAGGCCTTAGCGTTGAAAACACAGCCCCACAAAAAAAAAGTAGGTTGTCCGACGGACAAGAGTAGTCACGTCCTATGGATTTTGGGTCGCTGAATCCGAATCCAAGGTCAGAATTCCGCCATCACCCTCAGATTTTTTTATAACCTAAGAAAACATCGTTTTTTTGGCTATTTTTGCATTCAAAAAGATGTAAAAAAAACCCGTGTTTTTTTTAAATTTCGATCACAAATTCGGATTCAGCGGTGAAAAATACATAGAAATGGTCTTTTTTGGTCCGCTGGGCCCAATACTTTGCGGTGGGGGAGGGCCGGCTCAGAGAACAATACCGTAAAACCTTGCCGAAAAAAATTGGATGTTTCGCCAAACCAGAGTAGTCACATCCTGTGGATTTCGTGTCGCTGAATTGGAATCCGAACTCAGAATACCCAGAAGTGCCCTGGGTAAACGGATTGCCACCTTGAAATACCTGCATTTTCGGTATTTTTAGAGGTTATGAAGAAAATGCGTCGTAATTTGGTAATTCGATGCCTGGATATAAATGCAAAAGCTTAAAAAATAAGAAAGACGACTTGTCTGGTCTACCCAAACTTTTTCTTTCGTCAAAGTAGTGAGGTCTCTGTACAATCCCCCCCCCCCCACAAAAAATTTAGTCAAGCGGACGGAAATAGACAATTTCTATGTACTTCCAACCGCTAAATGTTTATTCTCTGTCAGAATTTCTAAACAAGCTTGTATAAAATTCGATAACATGTTTTCTATCACCAAAAAATCAACACGAAAACAAATTTGTTGAGGTTAGGAAGTGCACAACAGCTAAGTTTGGAATTCTGAGTTCGGATTCGGATTCAGCGACACGAAATCCACAGGATGTGCCTACTCTGGTTTGGCGAAACATCAAATTTTTTTCGGCAAGGTTTTACGGCATTGTTCTCTGTGCCCCCCCCCTCCCCCACCGCAAAGTATTGGGCCCAGCGGACCAAAAAATACCATTTCTATGTATTTTTCACCGCTGAATCCGAATTTGTGATCGAAATTAAAAAAAAACACGGGTTTCTTTTAAAATCTTTTTGAATGCAAAAATAGCCAAAAAAACGATGTTTTTTGAGGTTAGAAAAAAATCTGAGGGTGATGGCGGAATTCTGACCTTGGATTCGGATTCAGCGACCCAAAATCCATAGGATGTGACTACTCTTGTCCGTCGGACAACCTACTTTTTTTTTGTGGGGCTGTGAAATCGAACCAGAACTAATCGTGGCCTACCAGCCCAGATAACAATACGTGCCGGCACGCGATCGGCCCGACGGGCTGGAGACCAGCGTGCCTGCTAAATGCACGCGACAGGCCGGTAGAGTCGGAATGCGACCGAAGGGCGGACAACGATCCGGCAGATTAGACACCCGTCGGTCTTGCAAACGGCGAGGAACGACGGGCCTGCGACTTGCAGGACCGCTGCAGGCTGATAGTGCGAGTAGATTCAGATCGAAAACGCGCATGCGCGTTTTGGATCAGCTGTTCTTGCCGTGTGTATCATCTCGTGTGGCGTTCACCCGTGATTTTTCCGTCGGATTTAGCGCGACGTGAGTCCTTCCGGATAAATAAAAGGATCGACGTTTCCTTTTTGCACAAAATGGCGGACTGCTGTTTTTGGTTTGCCTTGCTTGCTGTGTGTTGAATAAAAAGTGGGTTAGTATATGCAACCTTGAAAAATTATAGATCGGGAATATAATAAAGTACCGAGGCCAACCTAACCACCCTTTCTAACGCGAAAACTCTCAATGTTAATAAAATAAAATGTCTTCCTCCAAATAGAGGAAGAGGAATGGAGAAGGAAAGATTGTAAATAGAGGAGGAAATAAATATAAGTAAATGTAAATATTGTAAATAGTAGATAAGTATTAGGTATTAGTCGCGGAGGCAGAGTTTGGTAATGCGAGGCAAACAAGAAAGTAGGGACATGCGAGCGAGGCGAGGCGAAGCGAGGAAGGCAATGCGATAAGAGCGAGCGGCATTAGAGATAAGGTGTGGAAGGATGTTAGTTTTAAGGGTTAGTTTTAAGAAAATTCTGTAAAAAATGGAAGTGTAAGCAAGTCAATTTTTTAAGGCCAGCAGGCTAAAAAATAAACGTTTATCTATCTATCCTCCAAATAGCACGGAAGGTAATGAAATTCTGCGTATAATAAAGTCCAAGTTGAAAGAAAAATGTCAATATTATAAAAAGATATATCTTATTATAAAAATAACATTTTTAATTTTTCTTTCAACTTGGACTTATTATACGCAGAATTTCGTCATTACCTTTCGTGCTATTTGGAGGAAGAAATTTTTATTTTATTCGCATAACAAAAGGTTTTTTTAATTTTAATCTACTCGCACCGTAGAGGGAAGCTCGCACACTCAGCCAGTCATAAAGTATTAAACACGTTTGTGATCAGAAATAAAATATTGTTCAAATAATAAAATTCTTTTTTCTGTTGTACCCACTATAAAATTTTCTAAATAATTATAAACCCTTCATCCATTCGCACATCAGCCTGCATTTTACCGGATGGTAGCCTGCATTTTACCGGATCTAGTTCCTGCATTTTACCGGAGCATGGCCGGCATTTCACCAGACCGCGTGCGCCCGACTTCGTGCGGGCCATATAGACATCAATGGCGCGCGTATTGAGCTGCGCATGTACCGGTAGGTCGGTCTGGTCAATCGGCCCACGTGCCTGCTCATAGTATGCTACCGTGCCGGCATTTTGTTATCTGGGAGTGGTATGATTTGTATGAGCAGCAACTGATTTTGTGGAAGATTGTTTTGAAGTAAGAGTTGAATTCGAACTTGGCTCTACCGCCTCTCCTAATGCAGATGACTGAGCTTATGTTGATGATACCGAGAGTATAGAAGATATCCTGTGTACATTTTTTATCTCAGCAGGAGCTAGCTGCACATCAATAGCCTTTGAGACTGCACAGACAAGATCCACAAGATCTTCCTCATCCCTCTCTGGTAGTCCAGCAATGATCAAACCATCCTTAGAACTCGCTGATCTAGTTGTCTCTGATTATCTTTAATAATTTTAATTTGATCCCGTAGCGCTTGATTTTCGATTGTGAGTTCAGAAACTTGTGAGCTGAGCTCAACATATTGAGTTGAAATAGCTTGAAGCTTGGCATTGTTCTCTTTAAGCTTGAGAGCTCGAGAGAGAGAGAGAGGGAGAGGGAGAATCTGTAAGAGGGAAAAGAGTATGTCCATTTATGTGTGTGGATGGAAGAGAGAGAAAGAGAAAAGTATGAGTTCAAAGAAAAATTTGATGCAGAATATAATCTAGTGTAAAAAAAATCAATTGAAAAATAAAACTTTTTCAAAAATAAATTGAAATAAGGATACAAAAATTGTGTAAGGCCCCAGTCCCCTCCACCAGTCTAGTTTTCGTTCTGTGAAGAGAGGAGAGGGCGGCTTTCTATAAAAACTTGAGGTAATCTCATATATATGTTTCAGTTGTACCATACACCTTGTTTCTGAACTATATAATGCCCGAGTCTCAAAGTCAAGTGCTAAGAATGAGTGGCAGCGATGATCAAGATTATAGGGAATCTTCTTTACAAAACGTTTTAAAACAAAAAAATGTTGTAAAAAAGGGAAAAGTAGTGGACGAGGAAAAATCTTCTGAAAGTGAAGCTGTGAAAAAAAGTGAAACATTCACGTCCGCATCATCTTGTTATGTCCACGGCATACGAATTCAACAATTCTGCTTAAAAAAACTCTCGGTTGGTTTGGAAATCCAATCCGATGGTCACTTTGAACCAGTTATACGATTACTGGGTACTTGTTCACACGGGTTATCTTTAAACCTGTCAGAATTGACACAGCTAGTAAATAAATTCGATGTAATTGCGTCATTCTTTGAAGATGGATGTAATAATACCAGTGGGACTTTACCAATTGTTATAACCGATACCAGCTTGTGTTCACTACATCATACTCTGCAAAAGCTGTTTTACTTGAGAAAATCAACTAGGAGGATGAATGCAGAGGAGCGAATGGCGAGCTGAAAGGAAAAAAAACTAAATATTCACAAGGAGTCGTAAAGCAAATGCCCACATTTGAACGGCTTCTCAACGTGGTCGTTTGCCTCATCATTTGTTGAACTATATCTGGATATAGTTTTTCTCGAATTAACTGTGGTGTTGCACAGTTTCATCGCTAGTGAAGTGAAGGATGTCAGTATCCTTGAAAAATAAAAAATAAACGTGTAACACTAAAGAACTTTTTTCGAAACTTTTGTCCGTATACATATCAACTATGTTTTCGTGACAAGTCATGATAATATTTTTGTTTAAACGTCTATGTGAAAAATATGTGCATATGTGTATGAAAAAAGTATATGAGTGATGACTTGTATGAAAATAGACTTTGTCTTGTATGAAAACAAACACCAATAATGTGAATCTTGTACACGATTCTACACAATTTGTTATCTTCATAAAAAATGTATCTCACGCTCGTCGCCTTTTTACTTGTTCACTTTTTCAAACGCATACAATTTTCTTAATGAACAAATCGAATTTTTCATCACGTAAAATGATGTAGTTTCTCTTCTTATATATCCTATTCCTTCATTCTTGAGCATAATAAAAATACTAAATTCATGTAGCAATGGTTTAGGCAACTGTTTGAAAAAACATTCTTTCGATTTTTACTTTTTCGTTTAGTAGGTATTTCGCTAACTCTCGATTTCAACATTCTCGACACTTCTCTCTCGTTTCTTCTCTCGCTGTTCTCACAAGTAAGATAAGCAGGTGCAGTATCTACCATGACTGTTCAAATACGAAGGCTGGCAGAATTTTTCGTTTCTCACAGCATCCAAGTACAAGTGGAAACATAGGAAAAAGGTAATAAAATGAAAATGGCCAAAAATGTGTCGGGGAAGGCGCGCGGTGGCCCAACGCGGAGGTTGCCTCCAGATCAGCTAATACTGAAGGCAAACCGCGTCCGCGGTGCATTCATAAGCTTACACCTGCCCCGGTACAGGCTTGATAAGCTTATACGTCTGGCGCACGCGCGCGTAGCGGTTGCGAAAGATGAAAAGCTAATATGTTCCGCACGCGGGATTTGCTTTTCGATGGCTAGGTTTTATACGAGACTAAAATTTTGAAGTGTCTGATTTTTTACTCTTTTTTTCAAAAAAAAAAAAAATTATAACAGTCTATAGAACAGGTAGATGAAATAAATATTCATTAGTATACATAATGGACACGCGATGGAAACATCCATTTACCTCCATGATTTGCGGGCCAACAGGTTGTGGAAAAACATTTTTTGTAAAAAAAATTCTCCATCATGTCAATAAAATGTGTGCTGTTAATTTTGAACGTATTTTATTCTATCAATCAGAATGGCAATCAGCGTATTCAGAATACGGACAGTTGATTGAATTTCACGAGGGTTTGCCCTAGGTATCTGATTATTCGAGCGATAATCGAGCTAAACTCGTTATTATCGATGATCTTATGCGTGAATCATTTATTAATACTATTTTCGACATATTTGCAACAGGTAGTCATCATAAAAATCTTATTGTTATTTTTATATACAAAAAAATTATTTCATCAAGGGCATGGTCAGAGAGATATCTCTCTTAATGCTAATTATATCGTCGTTTTTAAAAATCCTAGAGATCGAGCACAATTTCAACACCTTGCACGGCAAATAGATCTGGAAAAACCACGTTTTTTACAAGAAAGTTATCATAGTGCAACTTCGAAACCCCATGGCTATCTTTTCCTATATTTAAAACAATCCACACCCGATAATTACCGTTTTATAACAAATATTTTTTTGCAACACCCACCTCGAAAGTGAGGACTTCCATGCCTTTGAATGATATGCAAAGTACTTCAATCCAACAGACTGTGCGGGAATAATAATGGCGCATACACACTTTGAAACATGTCTACTTTGCGAATCGACTTAATGGCCGCACATGCGCACTTTAGAGATGCGTAACTTTGCACACCGGCAAAATAAAAATATTCTTTAAAAAATGTGTTTGTCTCGGGTCGCACGTTAGAAGTGAAACTTCGAAAGAATATTTAAGTGAAATGAATTCATGGAATTCACACAATTCAAGGAATTCAAGGAATGCAAGAAATTCAATAAATTCACCGAATTCAAGAAATGCATGGAATTCAATGAATACATGGAATTAGAGGAATTCAAGAAATTCACGGAATTCACGGAACTCATGGATTCGCGGAATTCATGGAAATCATTGAATTACGGTATTCATGAAATTCACGAAATTCACGGATTTCAAGGAATTAATGTAATTCCTCTAAAACGTGGAATTCCATGAATTCCTTTAGTTCCGTGAATTACTTGAAAAAAGTGTACAAAATTGGCACAGGCGATTACTACTCGCGTGATTGCAGCATTTTCCTTCAGCTCTTTACGCTCATCTACGTTTTCCCGCTTGCTTCGCTCGTGCGCTAACCTCCAACGAACTAATCCGAAACTAATCCGTCGAACTAAAGCGAAACATAATAAAAAGAGTAGTAAAAATAGAAAAAAGAAAACAAAGAAGAAGAAAACGAGTAAGGTTACAAAAAAAACAGAAACGCAAAGTGGCACCAGTGAGCAATCTACTTCACTCAATGTTCAATCAGGTGGACGTGTACTTCAATCAAAAACTCGTATCCTCACCAAACAATGCTTATGCATACCGAGCATACATCGAAACATTACTCAATTATGGACCAGCCGCAAAAGAGTCATCTGACAAGCGCCCTGTGGTATACCGACACAGCGGGAAAAATGAAAGATTTATCAACAGAACGTACAGGTTTCGATATCCATCGAGGATTCTTTGCTGCAGGCGAGACAGTGGACCTTATCGGACAATTTTCATTGCGATATTTTCAACCAGAACACATTTCTTTTCAACGGTATCGAAATGCCTCTTCGGTTTGTTCGAACAGAGGACTCTTTTTGCCTCATGGATCCCATCAGCGAGGGCAGTCTACATATCATGGAACCGACTCTTTTACTTCGAAGGTGCAGAATAAATCCCGGAGTTCTATCTGGACACGCAAAAGCTCTTTCTCAAGGAACGGCAAAATATCCAATTACAAGGGTCGAAGTCAAGACGCTCACTCTGCGCGTTGGAATTCACGGCGATACTCTGGACGTGATTCTCGGACAGCTACCTAAAACAGTAATCATCGGTTTTGTGGAGAATAGAGCATTTAACGTTCATAATGACCTAAGTCCATTTAATTTTTAAAATAATAAAATTAACTTTTTATCTCTTTACGTTGATGGCACGCAAATTCCCTAAAAACCATTACAACCAGATTTTCGGGAAGAGCTTCTATATATTGACGGTCATCACACTCTATTTTTTGAAACTGGTACTCATTTACTAAATGGGGATATTGGCATTGATCGTTATGATTACGGTAATGGTTACTGTATTTTTGCTTTTGACCTCACACCTGACCTATCTGCAAATAGTTATTCTCACTGGAATCTTGTAAAACATGGTAGTCTACGCATCGAGGTAAGATTCGAGGAAGCACTTTTGAAGACGATAAACTGCGTTGTTTATGCTCAATATGATAACGTTTAAGAAATAGACGCGTCCACACAAGTTATTGTTGACTTTGGAGGAGAACATCTAATGTCCACTTCTCAGAATCTGTGATCATAAATCATTTTGCAACTTTGTTGATTAGTTGCCTCGTACTGGTCTCTCGTTTCATGTCAATACCAGAATCTTTGACGTCAACTCTACCATCACATAAACTTTCTTAACAAGAAGAGAATATGGACTGCGTGATAGATATTCAAGGATTCCGAAGTCTCGAAGATCAGTTTATCGCCAAAGAAGTGGCTTTAGTTGATGTGGATAAAAATTATACTGCACACTGCATATCAGCATCACTACACCTCTTCTCAGACCTGCCTAATCGAACAAGACAACAAAACAATTGGCTCATATGTCATTACCATGGGATCGAGTGGTTGGAGGGAGACGTCCCAGTGAAGCATTTGCACTCAAACCTCAGAGAACTCGCCATAACAGCAGGTCAGATATACACACGTGGGCGGGAGAAAGCTAAACTTTTGCAAAATATTATGAGTAGGCAAATTGTGAACTTGGAGGAATTAACGTGTCCTGCTTTCAAAAAGTTAAACATTATCAACGAGTACTGTTTCCATAATGGTAAAAAAAGGGAGAAATCTTCACATCTGCTCTAAACAATGCTTTTAAACTAAAAAATTGGTTGCAGGATCAGTGAAAAGAAGAAGTTATGCTGCGCAATATCCCCAACCGTAATCAAGGTTTGTCTTTAATTAACAAAATCAAAACTTCTAACAATCAGTAAACCTCCACTAGAGTCGGTGACATTGCGGACTGTTGCGGAAAACTTTGAGAGATCAGTGGACAAAATCAATTAGCAATATACATCACGTGAAGCAAAAAATTATTACCAAATTTAGCGTCGCTTGCCAATCCGGGAAAAAAGGGTGAACAGTTTGAAGATTCTTCAAGCAATTCGGACTATACCAGCGGCTTTACGAGTCATTCCTCTGCTCGCATTGTTTCTCTCTCTCTCTCTGTTTAAAATCATCTTAGTTCATAATGTATGATTAACCATGCACGTGTTTGTATATATGATGTGTATGTGTGTTTGTGTGGAAGAAGAAGTTAGAAATTTTATGTTGAAAATTATCGGTATCCCAGACTACGAAAATGTAATGAGTTATAAAATAATCTTTAGTTTTTATGTATGCATATTTAACTCTAAGATAGGTTTAGTTCTTTTTGAAATATAAAACAGTTTTAGTAGGTCTATTTCGATGTAAGGTTTTTCTTGACAAAAGTTGAATAAATCTATTTTCATAGGTTTAAACAAAAAACTGTTGCTCTTATTATTTACCCTTCGTCGATTTTGAATAATTATTTTTATAATCTTATTTCACTAATAAATGAACATTAAATTCTGTTTCTTGAAATTATTCTATTTAAAACATTACTTGTCTAGTTGAAATATTAAAAAGCGTTTAAGTATCTTTTTCTCTGTGGAAACCCCAACTTTATACGTCACAGCGCCCTGAACTCTCCAGTCGGGAATCTCCTATCTCCACCTTTTCCATTTTCACGTTTGGGGACTCCTGTGTGACGTCACTAGGCCCACTTTCAGACCGGGGTTCCCTCACCCCCTCTCCAAATACATAGATCTTGGCTAGTCCGTCTTATCTACTGTGACGCATCAGCGCCAGTCGCGGGGTAGAGAGAGGAATTAGGCAACGCCCATAACGGCGCTTCATAGTTGTCCTATACTACTGATAGGCAACGGGAATAATTTTTTAAAATATAATCACCTTTAAAATGCAACGTTCAAACTTTAATTCAAGGTCTGTCAGAAGTTTCTAGAACGTCAGGGTCAGTGGATATGCAATTTTTTCTTTTTTGTGTGCCGGTGTTATTAATATGCAATTTTCCAGTGATAACGATATGAGGCCGTCCACAAAGAAAGGGACCTAACTCGCGGGAGGTAAGTTTTACAGAAAGCGCGATTGAAGAGGCGGTCCAGCACAGAAACTCCATAACACACTATGCAGTTTAATAACTATTTGAACTTTTCAAAGAAAAGAATAATTTTCTTTTAACGAAAGAGCAACTTAGGTCTCTTTCTTCATTGACGGCCACATATTCAAAAATTTTCTGTATACTATTGAATAAAAAACAATAGATGGACACATGTCTAGAACCTTTCACTTTTATGTCCCCAAAAAAATATTTAAGTGATTTTAGTAAATTAGAAATAAATTGTTGTTTCACATTATCTATTACGGTGTATGTGTATAATTACACCGGCACACAAAAAAGAAAGCGGTTTGTCCGGCGGACTACACCGGCATATCTATATGTTTTTGGGGTCGCTGAATCCGAATCCGGGGTCCAAATACCCATGTTAGCTCGTATTTTCCAAAAAACGCAAAAATAGACGTAAAATCGACGAAAACAGCGATTTTTCTTGTATATTTTTACAAAAAACAAAGTATTTTTATGCCCGGTGGACTTAACCAGCATATCTATATGTTTTTGGGGTCGCT
>CAKNYM010053231.1:273218-284451 GCA_932195095.1 Andricus curvator
CCCAGTTGGCTCATATTTTTCCGAAAAACGCAAAAGTGGACGTAAAAATGACAAAAACAGGGATTTTTGCTGTATTTCTTGGGTAAAAATGGAACTTTTTATGTCTAGTGAACTTAATTACCATACCGTTATAATTTTTTTGGTCGCTAAATCCAATTTCGCTGTAAAAATAACCCAATTAGATCGTAGTTTGTTTTCAAAACTCTAAATTAGCCGGAAAAATATCTAAAATGGTGATTTTTCCTTTATTTTTCAGATGGAAAAAAAAATTTACGTCTAGTGGACTAAATCACCATATCTATATGATTGTTGTTTACCGTAGATTTCCTTTGCCTCTTACGTTTCGGGGTGTTTAATTTGCGTTAGTTCCCTTGCATGGCATTAGTAGGATTTTTTGTAAATAAGTTCTATTTACTTTTAGCGTTACCCAGGAACAACGACGTGGACGTAGTAAATTCTGTTCCCTTGGGGTGCTTTATTACCGTGAGTCCCCTTGCCTCTCACACTTATAGGGTTCTTTTATTTTTTATTTTTCTTTATTTCGCCCCGGATTCGGATTCAGCGACCCCAAAAACATATAGATATGCTGGTTAAGTCCACCGGGCATGAATATTTTTTTTTTTGCCAAAATATACAAGAAAAATCGCTGTTTTTGTCGATTTTACGTCTATTTTTGCGTTTTTCGGAAAAATATGAGCCAACTGGGTTATTTGGACCCCGGATTCGGATTTAGCGACCCCAAAAACATATAGAAATGCTGGTTAAGTCCACCGGGCATAAAGATATTTTTTTTTTTTTGTGAAAATATACAAGAAAAATCGCTGTTTTCGTCGATTTTACGTCTATTTCTGCGTTTTTTCGGAAAAATATGAGCCAACTGGGTTATTTGGACCCCGTATTCGGATTCAGCGACCCCGAAAACATATAGATATGCTGGTTAAGTCCACCGGGCATGAAGATATTTTTTTTTGCAAAAATATACAAGAAAAATCGCTGATTTCGTCGATTTGACGTCCACTTTTGCGTTTTTCGGAAATATATGAGCCAACTGGGTTGTTTGGACCCCGGATTCGGATTCAGCGATCCCAAAAACATATAGATGTGCTGGTTAAGTCCACCGGGCATGAAGATCTTTTTTTTTGCAAAAATATACAAGAAAAATCGCTGTTTTCGTCGATTTTACGTCTATTTTTGCGTTTTTTGGAACAATACGAGCTAACTTGGGTATTTGGATCGCGGATTCGGATTCAGCGACCCCAAAAACATATAGATATGCCGGTATAGTCCGCCGGGCAGACCACTTTTTTTTTTGTGTGCCGGTGTTATCTATTACGTATACTGTAAAAATAGTTATAAATAGATTAATACTCTAGGTCAAAAGTAATTGTTGTTTGATTGCTCGATTTTTAATGGAGTCAGGTTGTCTCGATCCACATTTTCTTATGCTTTTTATGCTTTAAAACGATGGCGTAACAAGCTAAGGTTATAAAACACAATATGCACTTAACGTAATTGAACCAGAATCACGTTCATTAAACAAATCTGTAGTTCCTTCAATCTAAACAAAGTGATAGGCTTTCCCATTATGTCCTTCGATTATGATATTTTGATCGTTATGGTTAAATTTACATAGGAGTCCATACTTAAATTACGTAGTGGATTATCGGCCCTCTCCAGACCCCCCCCCCCCCCCTTAACAATGGAACCGTAACAAATTTACACAGACTGCCACCCCCCGCCTTGAGCTGTTACATAATTTAAGTACGGCCCCTAGTCTATCTGGAGAAGGAAGCTCGCACACGTTAAAAATCTATTGAAGGTAAAAAATGCAAGTAATAATAAAGGGGAGGAACCAACCTAAACTATGGAGCGCATTTGCTTTTCCAAGGAATAGTATTTCAAACAAATAAATCATCTGCGTACAAAACTTAAAAACGACCATTATTACCATGATTGCGTTACAGGAGAAAACTGTCATATTCTTGGTTACAAATACAAATTTTTATAATGATTAACCTAGAGGTTAACTTTTTTCAACGATGACTCCTGGGACAAATAAATTGACTCTGCTAAGGGAAAAGCAAAGAGAAAATAAAAACCAAAAACTACTGCTAATAAGTGTATAACGAATGATTGGAACAAAATTTCTCGTGATTAATTAACCTAATTGATTAACCCAATACTTAATTTCGTTTCAGAATTTTATTTTCAAATTTTCGTCTACCGACATTCAAACGTTTTTAAATAAAAATGAGATCCGAAAGATCATTTTTTTCACATAATTAAATATTTTGTATTCCTTAATATCTATTTGAAGGCAGCAGTTTTCGTCTGGTCAATTAAAGAATATTATTAAAAAGTACCTGTCGCTAATATAGTAATATTTCCAATGTTGTGCCTAGAAATATTTGATCAATTACTTTTTTATTGAAAAGTGAATAGTTCCAGATATATGCCCATATTTTTAAAGTAGTTTTCAACTCACCATGTCCTTATTCAGGTCAGTAAATGTAGATCATATTAAATATTGTCTGGTTCATCGTATTCAAATCCAAGTCGCTAAATTGTATCCTCCGTAAATCATTTGCATTACATGTGGTATTTGTCCACTAAACTGAGTCATGAATGTGTTCCCTCTTCATAAGTTTCAGCATATATTTAGTGGTTTCATCATCCTTTTCATATAACTTATCGTTATTATATTGCTATATGAAGCAATAATATTTTATTGAATTTACGAAAAGTAATTTTACATAACAAATTCTCGTAACTGTGATGAGGCTGTGGTCATTATTAAAGGTAGAGCTAAATGTAAATGGCAATTCGTTGCATGTGATTTGAAAGATGAAAGACAAAGAAATACTGTATAGATACTTCGAAGTATTAAATTTTATATTGATGTGTAGTCGACTGCATGAATGTCTTACTATACAGATATCAAAGAAACCTTCGAAAAAAACTCTTATCTTGTTCTAGACAATAAAATGTATATGAAGGCTAGTGGTTGTGATTCTCGATTAATTATACATATATCTGTGCACTGCGTGTGAGCATAATATCGATAATGAAATTTATAAGATTGCAGATTCAATCACTGGAAAAATGAATATGTAACAGTCCGCGAAGAAAGGGACATAACTGCGTCAAAATCGATTTTTAGTTTTGTACACCAATCGAAAGTTTTTGAATTGCTCTTTCATATTAAAAAAATATTCTTTTATCTGCAAAATTCGAATTGCGATTAAACTGCGAAGTAAAGTCCTCTTATGGAGTTCCTGTATTGGACTGCCTCTTCGATCGCTTCTCCTATATAATGTACCTCCCGTGACTTAGGTGCCTTTCTGCCAATCTATCAGATAAATAATATTATTTTAAAAACTAATAAGTACAAACATTTGTATCTTTTCAAAATATTCCAAAAATTTACATTATGTATTTTTGTCACCATAATCCATATGATAAATGTACGCTTCTACAAGACATAGGATTACTTCATGAAATTCGTTGTTTTTCTTAATATTGACACAAGATTGGCTGAAGTTCGAGATGAGCATGCCAATGCCAAGACTTGGCCAATATTGGCATTACTCGGTCTGGTTCAAATCTGAACTTACTGGGCAAATGATCTGGCCAAAATTAGATGAAAAAAAATGTGCCAATGTCAGAAATAATTTTTTTCCTTATATATGTCTTTATTCTTTATTTTCTTGTTTAACATCCAAATATTAGATCTGCAACTTTGACTAAATTTGAAAAAATGTTTAGATTTGCAATTTTTCCCAATCTTAGCCAGGCGTGGACCATTACTGGATTCCAAGTCTTGGCATTTGCATGTCTATCTTTTTATATGGATATGAACATGTGACATCTAATTATAGTGGAAGTTCGGGCTTTGACTTTGCCTATGTCGGGTACCCGGTAACCCGGGTAGTCAGCTAACACCCGAGTACCCAGGTAAGTTTCGGGTATCAGGAATATAGTGAAAAAAGGTAAAATGAACACAAATGTCAGATAACCCTTCATTTAATTCATCAGCATTCCCCCTCAATGGCCAAGTTGGATATGGGATTTTTTTTCGATCAAGTGTTATACAGGGTGTCCCAGACTCAAGTGTCCGGACTTATATAGCTGTACAAAAATTTAAAAAATAAATCGAAAATTCCTTTTCCAAAAATCAGTTGAAGTTTTAGTTTTTAAGTTATTAAATATTGAAGCTGGACCAATCAGGAGCGCGGTATAGACAGTCTGGGACACCCTGTAGTTGCGTCTAAATATTTTCGTACGAAAATTCTAAGTCATCGTTAAGCCACCACGTATTACACGAGCACTATTTAGAGCCCGAAGCGACGAATTAAAATCCAAAGTAACTTACGGCTTAACTTATTACAACGTTTTTCAAATTCAAAGCTACAAATACATAATTAAATTACAATATTACACCAGATGTACTTTTATTTATATATAGACCGACAAGGTAGTTACGATTTCTTATATTATTAGGATAATAACTTATCGTATCGCAAAGGAAATCATTTAGATGAAGAATATTATTATTAAAATTGACTTAAGAAATTGCACACTTTTATATACCACTGTTCTTTTGACCTTAGTGAATAAACGTAACGCAAGTGCCTATTTGAAGCCGACATCGAATAATTCTATGAAATATCTTTCTTGCATATTGTGTATTGTGCAAATAGACCATTTAGCCATTCTGATAAATTCTCTAACTCAACTTGGTTTTTGTTTTACTTTCCGGGCGTTCCGACATTTTCGTGATTACGTTTGTTCCTCAAATAAGGGTTATGTATGCTAACTTGGAAGTAATTTTTTTTTTTCATTTTTAAAGTGGTTTCGACTTTTATTATTTACAGGAATGAGAAATCTTTAAAATTCAGAAAAAAGCATCCGGTATCTGGATACTCGGGTATTACTCGATTATCCGAGTACCTTAGTTTTCAGTTGTTAACCGGGTTCCCGGATGCTCGAGTAATGCCCTTGACCTCGAGTACCAGAGTATCCGAGTATATATATATACAACTACTCGCCATGAATTCCTAGCCCTAGAAGAAGCTTCTTAAAAAATAGAACTTCCTCCCAATAAACCTGGTAATCCCACAATAAAACATACATCAATTGTAAAGCAAATTCATAAATTCCTGCGAATTAAAAAAAATACTTTTAATGTTTTTTATTAATTTTTTAAAATGTACTACTTTCAAATTTTTAGTTTTAGTAAGAAAACTCTCCCCGTAGAGTTCTTTAATAATAGATTTAATGCTTTCAAGATGAATCATTATAATAAATTTAGAATTTAAAACTTTTTCGGGGTTCAATCGTGTGCAAAACTATGAATCTTGCCGACGTTTCGTGAACATTGCAGTTCACTTCTTCAGGGCTGACCTGAAACTGAAGTTTCAGGTTATATTGCTCTTATATATGTATTCTCTACGATGTC
Source organism: Andricus curvator (assembly GCA_932195095.1). NCBI lineage: Eukaryota > Metazoa > Arthropoda > Insecta > Hymenoptera > Cynipidae > Andricus > Andricus curvator. The sequence goes on from CAKNYM010053231.1 coordinate 278,677, forward strand.
TATGATTGGCCAGAGCGTCCCATGGTGGGGACTGGTCGAACTTGATTGGCCAATCAAATCTTTTTTTAAAAACCCGGGATGACGGAAAGCCAAATCGGTTTGGTATTATAGCCATTGTCCCTATTGATGTTATTAGGGTATTTTAAGATTTCGATTGCTTCTCTATGTTTTCTTGGAAAAATATTGTACGGTTTTGCGATGAGGGTTGTTTTGTCAAATAAAATGCTATGTCCTGTTCGGTACGATGCTCAGATAGTGCTGATAGCGTGAAATGTTTTAGCCTGACTTTACTCTCATGTTCCTTTACACGTTGGCTTACCGTCCTCCTGGTTTCTCCAATATAGACTTTTCCACAAGAAAAAGGAATTTTATATACTCCCGGATCACTGAAAGGTGCCTTTTTATCTTTAGGGTTGTTTAGAAGTTGTCCTATTTTCGCAGGTGGTTTAAATATGGTTTGAATGTTGTGTTTGTTGAGAATTCTTTCTATTTGTTCTGTGATACCTTGAATGTAGGGTAGGATGGTGGTCGTTTTTCTCTCTCTTTCTTTAGTAGGGTGTGTTGACTTGTTTTTTTTTAGTGTATTTTCTTATTGCTTTATCAATTTTGTTGTTTGTGTAATCGTTTTGTATTAGGATTTGTTTAACATTTTGTAGTTCCTTTTGTAAGTTATCTTTATCTGTTATGGAGACAGCTCTGTATACAATGGAGTTGATGATGATCTTTTGTGAGCTAGTATGTCCAAGAAAGGTAATTTTCCGTTTTGTTCAATTTTCATGGTGAGCTGGATATTAGAGTGTATTTGATTGATGAAATCGAAGAACTTATGTAGATCATCTAGTTTTCACATTCAAATTCTTAAAAAGACAATGATTTTACATTTTTTAAACTTCCATGCGTTGATTTATACTTGAATCGCAATCCAACAAGACAAAATACATGTCACTATAGTATCAAAAATAAAATTTTAAACAGCACCCATATTATCTGTGTCAAAAATCTGAGCTAGCTTCAAGAATAAACAAAATAAATTAATTTAAAAAAAGTCAAATTCAATTTTTAACTTGAAAAATTAAGACATTATTTTGTGTTTAATGCTTATAATCATTGGCTTAGACAAACGATTCTGCCATACATGACATCGTATCGCCAAAAACGAATTTATAGAATATCAAAAAATATGATTTTGTCTAATTTCATTTACACATTATTTTCCTGATTTCAGACACTACGGAAGACTTATTTTTCTCAAACAAAAAAGTATTCAAATTGGCTTAGAAACTTTTAATCTGCATGCACCCAATGCAAAATCATTTAATCTACATGTCTCCAATAGAACCTTATCATATGCAAATTGTGCATTATCCTATAGAATTTTTAGAGCGAAAAGACACATTGTTGCTCATGTTTTCTAAATTTTCTAAGAGCTCGAAAATCATCATTAATATGTCCTGTAACAAATAAAATAACTTCATAATATTTTCTCAAATAAAACGCTTTCAGATTAATAACAGTACATTATGCTCTAAGTGTGGTAAGTGTGTCTTTATAGCCGAGCGTGATGTTTTCAGGACGAGTCAGAGCCCCCCGAGAATAAAAAAAAGAATTAATAAGACAAAAAAATTTATGCTTCACACAGCTGGAGCGGTGGTGACTGTTTATCGCCATCACTTTTCTCCATTTCGGTAAAACACTTTTAACCTCTGCTTTGGCCGCTTTGACAAACAAACCTTTCTAACAGAAGTAAAATTTAATTTTAACGTCTATAACGTTTCCACGTTTCTGGATTAGGAGCGCGGGGCGCGTTTCGACTTTTGCTACATGATAGCAAAGTTGTGAAATGGTACTTGGGACTTAGCTAGTAGGCATAGAGATGGCAGCACTTCCTATAAGTTCCATGATTGCTGGATGCTTTATAATCCTGTTTTACGGGAAACAAAGTGTACCCCCGCCACAGACTTATTTCACCGGTCGGTAAATAGGAACTTACCACTCGCAAAATATGTTGCATAAAATATTTTAACTTAAATAATCCTTTTTAGTGCCAAGTTAACTAACAGCTCGAAAACAACCATTAAGAAGTTCTGCAACAAAGAAATTTAGAATTAATGTTTTATAAGAACTAATTTGATTATAGAATTACGGACCAATCCAGTATTATGTAAAGATTTTTCTGCATATTTGACACCCACCTTGCCACCGTAACGCTTTTTCTATTGCACTTGTATGTAACTTTAACATGGTCGTCACGCTAAGGCTGCCCCCCCCCCCCCCCCCTCAAGAAGCATTACGTAACACTTGAACGGACCCTTACCCGAAGTATGCAAATATTTTTTTCTATTACATGTGTTTTTTGATTCCCTTATGCCCATAAAGCGCCAAAATTGCTACTGGTCTAAAGAGTGTAGTTGCGTGTAGTTGAAATAGTGTCTCAACAAACCGACACGTTATTTTATTCAAAGACATTGCCTTCCAGAAACGCTAGCCTTCTTATTTTTATTGCTATTCTTCTCTTAAATATTTTATTTTCCTTTTTAGCGTTGGTTCTGAAAATCGAGTTTGAGCTTTGATAGAAGCTCTTTTATTATGATTATTCAAGTCAACCCTTCTTTTAAAATATCGAAGATACAGCAATCCCCACTAATGTGGCCCTTCAATGGACAAAATATAATAAAAATAGTGTTCATCGAACGTTATTAGTATTAGTAAGGATGTTTCAATATTATCAAATATTATTCCTGCTACGATCACTAGAGGTCAACAATAACAATTAGGCAGTTCTTCAAACAAAAAAAGCAAAATGAATATTTTATAAAAATTAGTTTGGAAATACGGGAGGCATTCCAATTCATTTAAAATCTACGCACCTTAAATTTTCAACAAGTTTAAAGATAATATGTTGGAAATTCGAGGTCCAGTGAGTTGAAATTGAATTCCTCATCTGGAATACTAGAATACAATATCTTTTAATTATATTAAATGATACAAAGAAACGAAAAATATGTGTTTTGTTCCATGTGTACCTGCGAAGTTCACTAGAGCTCGAAAATAATCATTAATATGTCCTGCGACAAAGAAATTGAAATTAGTGTTTTTTAAAGTTCAATGTTAAATAGACGAAAATTGAGAAGTTCCGAAGAGAAAAATATCGAGGCAGAAAGACAGAGAAAATAGTCCTTAATGTCTGGACAGTTGTACCGAGCGCTATTAGCGAATTTGTTCGTACCAATACTAATATAATGTTACTTATCAGCTACGTTTCTCCATTTTGAAAGACACTTTTTTACCTGCCTTTTTTTAAGCAAAGCAAACTTGCGCCCTGGTGACTTAATTAATTAAAATTCATAATTTTAGTTTATTATTAAATTTAACTTAGTCTTTACTGGATTATTATGGTGAATCAAGGAAAATTTTGGTGGTTAGGTTACTCCTATATGAATAGCAATTCTGTAATTGCGGAAGGATCGGATTCAAACAAGGAAATGTAAAACACCAAACTTAGCGTGTCTCTCTAACTAAAATTCCATTTTGTGTAATTATTGTTATAAATAATTACTATGAATTCATTCATAGCCTCCTCGGTGCAAAATCAAAAATCCGAATCCGAATATCAAATAATTAGAGTTAATTAATTTGTTTTGTGTCAAAAATAATGGATCAATACTCTCTCAAATAATTGTAGTAAGTTTCAGCAACTTACCTAGCGATTAATACAGAAATACATAAATAATTTCGATAAATTAAAAAATCAACTAAAGTATTGATTTTCGCAAATAAGAGGTGATAATATATTTGCAAAGTTCACTAGAGCTCGAAAATAACCATTAAAAAGTTCTGAAACAAATAAATTAGAAATTAATATTTCGTAGAAAGTTACATTAAACGGATTTTATATTAAATCGGGTACTGAGTCGATGGTCATGTCACGGAATTTTTCGGGTCTAATATATATTGTTTTCCAAGGTAAAATATGAAATACTCATTTTTTGCTTTTGAACAAAAATTTTTTTTTCGAAATCTTATCGATATTTGAGAATTTACGTGAATTTTGGAAAAATTAATAAAAATTTTCTTCAAAATGGTATATCTTTCGAAAATATTAACATAATTTTATCTTCGGCAGCTTGTAGTGCTACACGTATTCTTTTAAATCACGCGAAAAAATCACAAAAAAACCTTTAAAGCTGATTTTCTCAAAAAACCCACCTTTGATTAAATTTTTTTTAGATTCGTTGTACTATGAAGGAGATATCCTATAATATCAATTTAAGTGAAAAAGTTGGCAATGTAAAAACTGGTGAATGTACTACTGGAAAAAAGTAAAATCTGAACAGATAGAAATTTCATTTATCGTCACTTCATCTTTGGCAATATCTTAAATGCAAAAATATCGTATTTGACATTGTCAGTGTTTTATATTTTTTTTTTATGTAGTTTTTTTCGGTTATCTTTCATTCATAAGTTAAGCCTGTTAAGGTACAATAGACAATGTTTTAAAATCAGATTATTCCAGAGATCGAAAAAAGTCTCCTGACTTTGAAGCTGTTCACAAGAAAGTAATATACAGTAATTCTAGTGACCTAATTCTGCAGATGTAAAAATGAAATGTCAGATTGAACAGATGAAGAATTTTAACCAAATATCAATGTGCAGATTGACGGAATAAACAAGGAAATTACAGGCAAGAAGTTAAATACCTCACATCTGCGAACTCCGATAAATATCAAGAAAAAGTTGCGTGAAAACTATGCTTGAAAGAAAAGGAAACAGCTGATAGATACATTTACGAAAGCAACAACCAGAAAGCGTTCAAAAGTTTATAATGTAAGTATCATTGCAAAAGGGGAAGTGCTCTCCTTGTGATGAGTGGATATCTAATTTTCAACAAGCTTTCAAAAACTATACAAATACGCAAGAAAAAATTCGTCTGCTGAGGCTTGTTCCAAAAATATATACGAAGCAAGATTTTCTTTCCACGTGTCTTGATGTAACCAAATACATGATTGATCAATCCAGGAAATTTTCAATTGGAAAAGGAATATATTACACTCCTGAACCATACAATGGATATCCTGTGAGCGAGATAGAAGTGCAATTAGCATCAGAATTTTATTTAAGCGTTGACTTAGATTGTACAAGACAAAGCCCAAGCAAGAATGATGTAATTTCAGTTAACGAAAATGGTGAGAGTTAAGAAAGTAAAAAAATATTTAACGCGATGTATCAGGGAAATATTTCACATGTCCGAAAGTACCCTTGAAAAGAGGGATGTCTTTGCACTCATTGCGCCAATTTTGGGCTTTGCCTTATTGCATTAAAAAACCTGAGAAAGGATGGATCTAATGTTAAAGATATTCGTGATGAAATTTTGCCTAAAGTGATGTGTTCTCTTATAAGCGAAGATTGCTAGCTTGGAGATTGTAAAAAATGGCTTAGCGCTAGTGGTATTACGCTTAAATCTATAGGATTGTCAGAAGAAAATTGTTTTCGCGATCTGGAATAAAGGAAACGTAGAAAAGAGAATAACTTCTCATGCACTTGTATTAGCTACAATTTTTATTCATTAGACATTTCTCTAAAACAAATATGTATATTTAAAAAAAAATCAAAAACTACGAAAATCTCAATTTTCACGTAAATTTGATGCTCGCAACCTCTAAACAAAATTTTAAAAATCTGAAAAAATTAGGAGTGTATTATTTCACCCAGCCAAACAAACTGTCGCGATACGGCCGCCGAAAAATAAAAACAAGTTTTTTGTGAACCACCCTAATA